>CM060950.1:147667187-147792187 GCA_030765055.1 Mantis religiosa | reverse complement strand
ATAGGTTCATCTTTTTTACCTCTTTTTTACTTTTTACGTATTTATTGCTTCGTTAAATCAATAGAAATTCACCACCTGCAGCTGCCATAGAATAAAGGAAAATGTTTTATGATAGATCGGCTCACGATTGGAATAAACAAAGCTCTAACGTGCAATCTTTGCTTATAAATGATTATTAACTACCAGAATATCTAAAGTGTTTCTTTAATTCGCAAGTAAATATCCCTCGCAAATTCATGCACACTGATGCAATTTAACCCCTTTAAGATTGTAATGATGTTTTACTAAACTTTCCTTGGATATTATGCTAATAATACGCATTTAGTTCTTGTACGTAATAGAAGTACTAATAGCATAACAACATAGGTCATATCTCTTTTCAGTTATGCTATAAAGAGTTGTAACATTATGTATTAATTATAGGAAACATTAATCATTTAAATCATTAATCATTGCTTTATTTATTTATATTTTGCCTGTAAACGTTATTTTAAACAACGGCAACCCTGGAAATTCTCAGCTGTAAGCACGTGCCTAACATTCTTCACTTCTGACCCCGGTTGGTGTTTCCTAAGATGTTTATGACATTGTGGTTAGGGGGAGGAACAGTTTTTCCCTACAAAGAGAGCCGGTTGGGGATGGTTTAAACGCGGCCACTACGCTACCAACGACGCCAAACGCTGGCGTGTGTATGAGACAAATTGCTATTTATTACTGCAAAAGACAGTCTCCTTATTGAGCTGGTGGGGTGACACCCTTGTTTTCAGGTTTAACACTTGAGAATTACTAAATTCACAGAAGGGAGAAAGTTTGGGACAAAATATCGAAACTAATGACAAAGCCACGTAATAAATTGGGCATATTTAAAGATTGCATTTTGTTACAAAATCACTCGCAATGTATGTTATGTGTGTTAATACAAAGCGGGGTTGGCATGCGAACATGAGTTGACATAATTGCATTGCCTAAGTATATATTAACAGCCGTGGAGTACACACATTACAAATACAACCCATTTTGTTTATTTTGCGCTAGTAAGTTCGTACTTGATTTCATTGAATGCGTCAGGTCGTGGTTTGGTACAAATAAAACATTTCCCTCTTTGATTAGCTATTGCTATCAGCGCTAAAAAATTTCCGGTGACCTTGACCAAGTAATTTCAGCTGAGTGCAATATGCCTATTTTTCTCTCAGTGGGCGATTTAAATATTCAGAAATGTTCTTAAAGATTTGGAAAATGAAATAGAAAATGAGCCTGCCAATTTTCAACACCTAAAGTTCATATCCTTTCTAAATTCAACCCCTGATTTCCTTAATTTGGTAGTATTAAAAGCCTGTCACTTATCATTTAATACATTGAAAGTCAAATATTTATATTTGTGTTTTGCATCGTTAAATTGATATCCTCTTAATCTAGGCATACAAACGATCTCATAGAGAGTTTCCAAGATTTTTCAAGGTATTGTTATGAACTAAAGCGGAATCAAAGTGTTGAATTTTGCTGGAAGTTACATTTAGTGTCTTTTTTTCAGAGGGAAGCCTTTAATTATAATCTCGCTTTGATCTTTATAATTATTCTAGTTCACGCATGTGTGCATACTTTCTCACAGCTTTGCCTGGGCTATCATTATCAGTCTACTTGTAATGAGAGCGAGTCACTATGATCTCACTCACATTCTTTTTAGCGTTATGATACCAGGTAATATGAGGACATCACAGGATCTTTTCAGCATAGTTAATGTTTCATTTGCCTCTGGAAGAAAATGTTGCACAAACTAGTCTCTCTTCGAAACATATATCGTTTATATGAGTCCGCTTACATTTGAGTCCCTGCGTCTTTCATATCTTGGACCTTCCTGAATCACCCTCTCCCCAAGCAGTTTTAGAATGTGTTGATACCAAAATTATGGTTTGCAGGAGCAAAGAATAATGATAGACGTCAAAGGAATGTTGATTCATTGTGACGACCAAGGCCAAGGTCAGTTCAGTTGGGGAAAGTCTGTAACAATGCCATGAATGAAAGAAGCAATGTCCTTAGAAGCTTCCTAAAGGAATTGTCACTTGACGTATATGAATAGGGAATTCTTTGGATCATTTACAATGACAATCAAAACAGCCAAAAAAGGACTTTGTTTAAAAGAGTTTGAAAAGGGAAAGTTAGGAGATATATACACGCGCGCAGTTGTGGTTAGGGCAGTCGTCGATGTGTAGCCGTTATGGCTATATCGCGGCTAGGAAGCCATTATAAACATTCTTCGGCGTGAAGCCGCGGAGAGGAGTCTGAGACGTCAAGCCTATTAGAGCGGTCAACTTGTTCGGTGTTTCATAATTGTCGGTTCATATATACGAGAGGAACAAACACAGTTTATCGAACAATAAACATTCTGCCGTCAGTCTCCGTGAACAGTGATCAATTGTGGTAACCCTCGTTCGCCAATCATTAGATATTTGTTCGCCACATATAAAATTAGTTACAAACTGGCGCGCCATCGCGGGGCACATTAGGAGAAGGACGTTCGACAACAAGTGGAGCTCGATACGAGGAGGAGGTTCGGCACGATAGGAGAAGGACGTTCGACAAGTGGAGCGCGATAGTAGAAGGGGGTTCAGCACAACAGGAGAAGGAGGTTCAACCTGAGTAGGAGTTTCAACCCGACAACGAGGTTCAACAGGAGAAGGTGGTTCGACAGGAGGACGGTCGACCCATCAAGAAATTCGTCAACAGTTCGACTGGAAAGAAGAAAGGAGGCCGACATCATCAGAGACATCAGGAGCCAGTAAAAACAATCAAAGGTACAGAGTGTAAAATTATATACTAGACTATGGTGAATTTATTTGAGAAGTGAAAAACAAGATTTCAAGTAAAAATTTGTAGAAAAATGGAAGTTCAAGAGGTTTATAGTAATAACAGTAGGCAGGAAGTCGAAGTAGCAGAGAGTAGTAGAACTGTCCTAAATGATGTAGAAATGGAACAAATTATGTTAGAGGAAATGAGAAAAATGTTAGAAAGTTTTATAAAAGAGATGAGGAGTGGCTTTGAAAGTTTAATAAAACAGATGGAGGATAATAATCAAAGTTCAAAAAAGATGAAGAAAAGATAGAAAGTGGTTTTCAGAAGTTAGAGGCAGGACAAATAGAAATAGGAACGAAGTTAGACAATCACCAACAGTCGTTAGAAAATTTCAGGAAAGATAGTCAGGAAGTAGAAAACGTAAGAGAAGAAGCTGATCAGGTAATAGACAGTTCAGGGAAAGATGTTAGTGAGGAGAGGGAGAATGCTGAAAATGCAGTTATGAATCTAACTAATGTAAGGTCAGATAATGAAAACAGAAAACTGAGGGAAGAAATAGCACAGAAATTAGAGAAAGAAAGAGAAGTAGCTAGAAAAGAGTTAGAAGAAACTAGGTAATAGACAGTTTAGGGAAAGATGTTAGTGAGGAGAGGGAGAATGCTGAAAATGCAGTTATGAATCTAACTAATGTAAGGTCAGATAATGAAAACAGAAAACTGAGGGAAGAAATAGCCCAGAAATTAGAGAAAGAAAGAGAAGTAGCTAGAAAAGAGTGAGAAGAAACTAGGAGTAGATTAGAAGTATCAGAATGGGAAAATAGAAAACTGACGAGGAATTTGGAGAAAACCACAAGTGAAATTAGTGAAGTAGCAATAGAGATCACGGTGACGAAAGAAACTGAAGTTTTTAATCTAGTTAGTGAAAGGTCAGATAGTGAAAACAGAAAACAGATGGAGGAAATAGCACAGAAATTAGGCAAAGATAGAGAAATAGCTAGAAAAGTGCTAGAAGAAACTAGGAGTAGACTAGAAGGATCAGAATGGGAAAATAGAAAACCGACGAGGTATTTGGAGGAAACCAAAAATCAAACGAATGAGGTAGTAATAGAGGTCACGGTGAGAAAGGAAACATTGAAAAACATTCAAAATCCAGGGAGAAACGAAAGAGAAATATTAAAATATTTCGGGCAAGGGGCACAGTTCCATCAGAATATGTGTAAGAAAGATAGGAAAAGAGATCGGTGTCCAATATCTAAGCTAAATGTGGAAAAATCATGGGGATGTAGAATAAATAAGTCCTTCATACATGGAAAAGTCCGCAAAATTCTCTTGTATTTTCGAAGTACGTTGTGGAATGATGAATTTTCTTGTAAATGATAGGAACTTAGACTAAAGTATTTGAAATTGCCATAACAAATTGTAAAAGGAGAAGAAACAAACGTGTTAAATGTATAGGCTAAGTATAAATAGTGTAGTGTAAAATGTATAGGTTAAGTATAAACAGTGTCGTGACAGTGCAGTGAAACTTAAAACTAAACGAGTGAAAAAAAAAATATAGAAATGAAAATCAGAACACTTAAAGACTTTTGAAAATAATATTTATATAGAATCCTAAAGAAGTATTCGGAAATGTATAAAAAAATTAACCAGTTAAAAAAATATCAGAACAATGAAAGACTTTTGAAAAGAATATTTATATAGAATCAAGAAGAAGAAGAACTCAGAAATGTTGTATACAAATATAATATTATTAATGTACCATTGATTTAAACATGGGAGTGTATATTTAGGAATTGTTTCAAGTATAACAAGATGAATTACTTTTAAGTAGATCAGATGAAAAAAAGAAGATGTAGATTGAAATATCTTCTGAGTAATATTTAAAAGTTGAAAATTGCACATCCGAATGTTGGTAAATTTTAAATGAACTGTTGTTATGTAACCAGGTGAATAATTTTGAGGAAATGTAATGTAAAAATTAATGTTGTGAAAAGAAATTGTAAAACGAATTGGAAGTTGCTGACAAAGGTCTAATATTTTGCGTTATATTCGGGCAAGACATATATATTATTTCATTATTGGATAATAAAATAATATCTATGGGGGCATTTGATACCGAAATTATGGTTTGCAGGAGCAAAGAATAATGATAGACGTCAAAGGAATGTTGGTTCATTGTGACGACCAAGGCCAAGGTCAGTTCAGTTGGGGAAAGTCTGTAACAATGCCATGAATGAAAGAAGCAATGTCCTTAGAAGGTTTCTAAAGGAATTGTCACTTGACGTATATGAATAGGGAATTCTTTGGATCATTTACAATGGCAATCAAAACAGCCACAAAAGGACTTTGTTTAAAAGAGTTTGAAAAGGGAAAGCTAGGAGATATATACACGCACGCAGTTGTGGTTGAGGCACTCTTCGGCGTTTAGCCGATGGAGACGGGTCGCGGCTAGGAAGCCATTATAAAGTCTTCGGCGTGCAGCCGATAAAAAGAGGAGTCTGAGACGTCAAGCCTACTAGAGCGGTTAACCTATTCTGTAATGAATATTTGTCGGGTCATCAAAATTTATCGAGAAATATAATTAGCATTCAGTCACTATAAACCGAGATTGGTAACCCTCGGTCGGCAGCTTCCATTTTGAGGTTAGAAAAGAAGCAGTGAATAAATAATTTGGAGACGGGCATTCCAGTGTTGTAAAATTTCCTTCTCACACACATCCACGCATACCCTGAGTGAAACCGCATTGCTCACCCTTATATTTGCATCAAATTGGAGTTCCAACGTGGACTTGTGTACCACCATAAACATTGTCGTAACAGTGTGTTAACAGCACAACTCCTGAAAGTCTGTTAAATATCGAACTGTGTTCAGGTTCAACTGTGCACAAAACCCTTTATATGGAAAATGGTTCCTAATTCTTTATTTCTTCAAAAATGGCTCCAACTATTTAGATTGCATCCTCGTATGTTTAAGTCACTTAGACGACAGATAAAATGTATAATCTTGAATAAATTCGGAATAGTATTTGGGGCTCTCTTCATTCAGAATTACTTTTGAACAATCGATAAACCCTGAGAGATACAAGAAAGTTTACTGCACAAAATCTAGGCCCTGTTTTAAAGTATAAAACTTCATTATGTCCGTGCACGGTGAATGAAGGTAATTATCGATATAATCCTTGTAATTTCTTTGAATTTACAAAATAATTTTCGCAAATGGGAAGTCCATATAACATAGCCATAAAAAGAGCATGGAATTTCAAGTCAACTTACTTTTTAAAAATATGATTTTCTTTACCTGTTCTTCTACAAGGACTTGTCTAAATATTAATTTAAGTTATTAAATTTAATCAATTATTACATTTGTAAATAATTTAACAAGCTAATTATTGTCGTTATTAAATTAATTATTAAATTTATAAATAATTTACTAAATTAATTAATTTTATTATTAAATTAATTGTTTAATTAATTATTAAATTAGGTAACATCATGGTTCTCGTTTTTCCTCTCGCGATTATCCAGAGTACGCAATTTCATCCCCATAAAATAACAATTGTTTTAAGACAGTAATTAAACCACCAAATAACTACTGTAAATCAAAGTAAGCATTAGATAATAATTAATCAGTTGCAAGCAATTGCTGGTTTCGAATAAATACTTTCTTCCCAACCTCCTTGAGGGAAAATGAACGCTGAGCTATATTTCACCATACTACAATGATGTGTCAATATGGTGTTGAAGTCTTTAAGACCCTCGTCGTAAATAGTGAATTATTATCTTTTCTCGTTTCCATATTTTCAGGAATTAGCTACAACAAAATAAGATTTCCGCTGGTGACATTTTCGAGAACCACGCCTTTTCTTGTAATTTCCAAGCCGATGTCCCATTGCCGCGCTTCCTTGGAAATCATGCAGTCGTCAGGCGTGTTTTTCTTTTAAATTGATGTCCTCCAGCACTAGTCATATCGGACGATGAATGAAATGATGCTCAAATGAGCCCAGGGTTCATAGAGCTTACAGTTACCCGATAGTCGTCTTTCACGATAAGGGAAAACTCCGCTAAAAAACCTTATGCAGGTAAATCACCCTAACCGAGATTCAAACTCGGGACCTCTTGAACGTGATGCAGACACGCTAGCATCTACGCCACCGAGGTGGGTAGGCGTGGCGTTTGTGGCCATCGCCGAGCTCAGATGCTTGAACGCTGGTAAGGAATGAAACCGTAAGGAAACCAAAATTGAAATTTGCAACCTTCTATAATAATGCAGTTGTTCGATTTCAAAATTCAGACTTGCATATTCCCATTCCTTAAATGTTATATACTTATAATTTATGAATTACATGTTTTGTGTTTTAATCAAATAGAACTGTCAGTTGGCTCATCCGTATCGCTGTCATACTTAAGTCAACAGCCAATTTGGATTTATCCTTGCCTTCATCGTCTTGAAAATTTATGACAGGCTACAAAATCTTTTCACGGACTATCTCTTTCCAAAAGTCGTCTTCTTGTAGCTGTTCTGCATGTATTACGGAGTTTTCCCAGGCTTGTGTACCTTGTCAATTTCTTTTTTAATAAGTAGTTCAACGTCAGCCAGTTTAAAAAGTGCTATTTTTGTTTCCAAACCCCGTTTTTTTCGGGTCGTACTGATGTAATTGCGTTGTACTTGTAGAGGTGAGGGGGGGGAGTCGGATTACTTTCTGTTCCATTTCAACTGCAAGTTTATCACGTTTTTCCTCTTATTTGAACGGATGCTGCAATGACTCATGTTTAGTTTCTGTTGCCCACTTTGAAAACAATTCGTTCTTTCTGCTGGCCGTACTGGGTAATTTTATTCAATAACTGAATGACACCGAATGGGGCATTATCTATTATAGTAATGCTTCTATTCTCTAAATAATTTAAGAATATGTTCAGAAACCGTCTTTAAAACGAGTCAGCTTTCAGTTTTTTATGATAATCTGAAACAATTTTGGAGAGAAAAATCCACATGTTTTCAGGTAGGAATCCTGTCTAGGAGATATTATGCGATAAACTGCATTTTTCAACAGGTACCTTTAGGTCAGCCTTTTTTGACGAGTCTTGCCAGATTGACATTTGAGTGTCGTTTTTATATATCCATGTCTCCTGTAAGTAAAATGTAGGTCTCCTATGATCAGCATTCCTAATTTCTTGCATTTTGCGAATGCAAGGCATATACTGTCGTTTACTCGGAGAACGTTTGTTTCTGAACGTCCTATCGAAAAGTGAGGTGGAGAAATTCTTGCATCATGCAAATGATGTGACACCGGTAATTCCAACTTACTGTGTAGTGTTTAACGCCCGCTTTTACTACATGCGGCACCGCAGGCGGCGATACTGATGATACCTGAAATGAAGATAGAGCACCAGTGGAATGAGATGCTGGGTAAACCGGAGATCCCAGAGAAAGCCCGCCCCAAATCGCATTATTCACCACAAATTTCACTTTGTGGTACCCTGGGATTGAATCCGAACTGCCTAGTTGAGAACCAAGTGTTCTAACCGCCCGGCCACTGCGCGGCCACAATTTACTGTGCAAAATACAGTTGAGCTGTAAACATTGCCTATTTTGCTACAATATTATATCCTGTGGTTACTTCTATGGCTATAATTAAATTGTTTTATGGTGTATTGGTTTACTTACTGAAATAATTATCATGAATGTTTTGTTTGATTTGCTAACATAAGACATTACTGCTGCCACTTTGCCTAATATGTATTGTCCCGGAAAGGAAACGGAAGTTACTTTTGAAGCAGGGTGCACAACATTTGAGTGAGAGGAATAAACAATGGAGTGCTATCTGAGGTTCACTTTTGTCACTATCAAGGTCATATTTAAACTCCTGAGTTAAATATTGAACACTGTGGGGTAAAGAAACCCGTCCTTTATTACACAGCAACATACAATCATAAACATGTGACGATTCACATTTTACTGATAACAGCATTTTACAGCTGGGGTGCTCAATTAAAGCAGAAAAGGGGAGGTTGAAGTCACCTCTTTCCACCCGCTACGGTAGAATCGCGCGTTTATCTGTGCTTACCGAGTTCCAGTGGCGGAACATCATACTAATTCTGAGGTATAGGAAATCAAAAGCTTTCGCACTCATGGTTTACTCCTTAATGTTTTTTAGGATAATTTCTGTAGTACAAGTAATGTTTTACAAGGTCTGCAATATGTGGTGCAAAAGACAGAGAGCACAGTCTCAGAAGATAAACAGGCCATCGTCTCTGACCTTGCTGCGATACTCATTTTTAATATAGTTCATCTTTGAAAAGGTTTCTTCGCAGATATATGTAGAACCAAAGACTGCCAGTAAATTAGATGCAAACAAACGTAATCTCTGATAATCACTGCACGGCAACGATTCAAATAATTCCCATCCTTCCTTCTCAGAACATTTTACTGTCGTGGAATGTTGCAGTAAAAGTAGTTCCATTTGTAGCTCGTGTGGGGCCTCACTACTTGGAAACTTCAAAGGAGTGCAAAATAATTGGATATTTGTCTCAATTTTTATATCTTCAAATTGCGAAGGGAATGTGTCACGTAGTTGCTTTAGAAGTTTAGCATTCTTTCCAAAAGTATTTCGTTTATTGTGAACACGGATCGCAAGCAAGGGAAATTATATAAAACTGCAACTACCAGTTGTTCTTCCCACAGCCGCCATTGTGCCATAAATAAGATATTTAATTCATTATCAACTCCCCTCAGAAATACAATTTACGCGCCTCGTCAGATCTGTCCACCGATTCGTCCAGGGCTAGAGAAAAACATGTTAATGACCTTATTTTGTCCTTTAATTGCCTTTCCAAATCACAACGCAATTCTATGCGTCTCTTTACTGTACCTCAAAAGAGAGTGGCTGATGCAATTAAATCGACTAAATCGGGACAAAATGCCTTCGCAGCAACCAGCAAGCATTGCTTGATAAATTTGCCTTCACTAAATGGTTTCATTTTGTTTACAATAAGTTCCTCCAGTTTATAATAAAGCTGTACCAAATTTTTAACCTTAGGGCCGTATTTAACAATTGCTTTCATTTCTTCCAGTTTTTCTGATCTGGCTTCACCTAGAACAAAGATATGCTAAACGTTAGTAGTAACGCCACTGACTGCTACCTCTGTCTCTCGCTGTCTTGGTCACTGGTGTGGGGAATACATGTGTTGGGGAAGAAAGCGCGTGCTGTACAATTGAGCACCCCTGTTCTACAGGCTAAGAGGAAAGTGAACTGTTCTCTCAACAACAAACCTCTTGGCTTCTTCGAAATCATTATTTTAGCACACCATAGTAATAGTTTAGATTCCAATTCTGAGTAAATACAAATATATGTACACACATACAAACAAACAAAAAGTAATAATGGGCAATACGCGAGGCTAACGAAAGAGATAGGCTTCGGCGCGACAGGAAAACTTTCGTGTGACGTCACACAGGCAGTCTGAGAGAGTGGACAGCGTAGCGCAGAAGTTACATTGTTTTGTTAGTGAACTGAATGATTATGAATAAACAGTATTTCACATATGTTCATCATTCTAGACAATTATACTTTACTTAACATAATTATACAAGCAATATTATATTAGAAGGGATTTTATGTCTCGGAACTGATTTTTGGTATGCTCGTACTACTAAGCTATATTACGTTTCTTATAATTACTTACGTATTTATAATATATACCACTTATGTTATTATACTTTTTAGATCTATAAACATAATACTTTAAAGAATAAAGAAATAATGTATAAATGATAAGATACAGTATATCGCTCACCTTCAAATAAAGTTTTCAGAAGACATTTTGAATACCTTTTTCCTAAAAAAATTACTTATATTTCTCGCACAATAATTTCAGTTTAATTGTTTATCGAATCAGGAACTATGAATGTAAAATGTTAGGATAATACCTAGAAAAAAAAGGTGAGGTAATTAAATAAACAAATGAGAGTTACATGCAATTACACCACTATATGGAGATATTTATACGTACCAAACGTATGAGGTGATCCTTGTATTCTGTCAAACTCCATACTTTAGCATAATTATTTTTACAGATGTTAGTGATAAATCCACAGGTTTAAACAAAGATAGAACTATGTAATATCACACGTATAATAAAAGAATAAGCAGAATTTACTAAAATAAATGCTTCAATCTAGATTCAAATGAGAAGATGCAATATGGCATCGAAGCCGTTAGAACGTTCCCAGAGGTTAACTTACAGCCTACTTGAAAACACTACTAAATACATAAAATTTACGAACAAACTGGAATATGTGTTAACTACATGATAATATAACACTTTTTCACTAACCTGAACCACTAAATATTATTAATTTCACTAGTTAAAAAAGTAAAACAAACGTAATATCACACAGACCACACGAACGACATACAGTTCAAAGCCTATACTGTACAGGTTAGGACTGCTGTTATCAGCTGATTCAAACGCACCATCTCGGCAATACGGTGCTTACGGCACGTCGCGTCATCATATAATACACGGAAATTGTTTATTTATGTGGAAACTATCTAAGCTAAAAATGTGTCGTTTTACAGATGTGATACAAACATTACTGCATGCCTTCTAGGAGCACTATTATTTAAAATATTGGCATTTTTCTAGCTCGGAAAGTTTATATTTAGAGAAGGATTCACTTAACGCTCGTTGCGCGCCACTGAATATGGCAACACAGATTCTGTTTACGTTCAAGGTCCTCTTCACTAGAACTTAAGACATCTCTCTACCTTTACTTTAACAATTGTAATGAATGCTGAAAGGCAACCTTATCCTGAAGTACGCGAGGCTGATATTTATTTTGCATATTATAATTTGTAAATGACCCCTCTTCCTTTTTCGGTACCTCTAGAAGACTTACCGTTATTTTCCGCAGACCATTATTTTTATCATCAGCTTTTGTTCGCCACATCCCACTACGGTCCTCTGCGACTGCCTAATTTAGAACGTTGGCAGGTTTTTCATAGACAGCTTTCTTTTATCCAACAAAAACCTCTGCTAAATGTTTGCTAAAGCCTTCAAAATGTCAGTTTCTATTCTCCATTAGGACAACTCACAAAAATGATACACATTCATAATTTATGTGTATGTCCTATCTCCCTAAAATGTTAATTTAGGCAGCACAGCGTGAAGCTGATATCTCTGTCACTGAAGAATCTGTTGGCAGGTTCTCCAGTAATGCAGCATGAGATCTCTTCATCAGAATATGGCCGGGTGGATTTGAAAATAGACAACACTCGTTACGTTGGTTGATAAATGTAATTAATGTAGTTGCCGAATGTTTGAGAATGCAGTACAGTAAAACCTCTCTTAAACGGAACGCGACCGTTCCGGCATTTATTTTCCGTTTACGCAGGTTTCCTTCTTACAGAGGGCTGTGTTTGAGACAGCGAAATTACAGAAGCTATAATCACACAGGTTTGTAGTGAAGAAATAATATAAAATGAAGAAATAGATTTCTGCATACTGCCACCATATGAAGAGTGTTCGTGATCTCATTGACAAAGAGATGTCTGATAAATCACAAAAGAAAATTGATAGTTTCTTTAAACCAAACAAATAAAGAATGTGTAATCAGGTGGGCCTGTTGTATCTTACGTTATAATAAAATCATACAGTGCATACTCTAATTTCATTCGTAATTTTTCTCTGTGGTGTTAATTTCACATAATCCAGACTTTTGATAATTCTAATAGCATTAAGTCCCAGTTGGTCCGGATTAACGAGATTCTACTGTACTTAAAATCTTTAGACGGTAAATGAAATATACACAAATCTCGAATTTTCCGAGAGTAGCTTTTGATGTGCTCTTCATTCGGAAGAATTTTTGTATGTTTTTGTATAACTGGTGAACTTAAAGAAGTACTCAATGGGGTACTGCACAAAAATGCAGGCCTCTTTAAAACTCACATTTATTTCCAATAAAGTTTTGTAGTATTAATTATTACCAATATATTCATAATTATTGGTTTGAAAAGTTCAGTATTTTGTCCAATAAAGAAGTGATCTAATGATTTAATCCATGTGATGGAAATTTAACGCCACCTGACATCTGACTGCTATGGATTCGGCTTGCCCACTTCCCCTTACATTTACCAAGATTCATCTCGCTTAGCATAAAACAGATAAATAATTTTCCAAGTGTAACTGATATATACCATATAAAATAAATGATAATGGTTAAAATAATCATATTCTTATGACACATAATGTTTTTGTGTCAAGTAATAAACACAATTCAAAATAATTTATTTTACAATCTAAATAATAAATATAATTTCTGTTGACACTTTTATTTGATTTTTGTGATGTTGTGGAAAGAGTATGGAATTTCAGGACAAGAGCATGGCAACCCGATTTTAAACATTTGAATAACGCGTCGGTTTCATACATCCCCCTTGTACCTACAACGAAATGTGGTGCAAATCTTATCTCGATTAACAAGAAGTACATAGATAATTCTTAGAACTTGTATAAAAAAAAGCGTCACTGTATGTAGAAAGCAATATGAATTCAACACATCGGATGGATTCAAAATATACATACTTTTGTTTAAAAATGGTATGAAAATTTTATAGTTTTTTTTTTGAAACTGTAGATGAAAATATTCCTTAGCTTTGAAGGTGGGATCATTGATACCAAGTTCTTATATTCAGTTATATATTTTTTTTTTCAAAATCGCTATCTCGGAGGACCTCTTTGTAATAGTTTCCAGCCATTTTCAAATGAATATATTAAACGATTCAAAATACAGGCTGTTAGGAGTAAGATACATATATTTGTATTGATAATTGAGGACGTGTAATGAACTGTTACATCAATATTTGCTTCATCTGCTTAATTAAGATGAGTATGTTTTCAGGTTAGTACTTCCAAGAAGGCGTGGTCCACACAAACTGTACATGTTTATTTTGTTCAAGAGCAGGAAGCGTAACGTAAGGTATTCTGGACTGGCAACAACAAATGAACTGAGTTGGTTTGCTTTCTGGGATGCAAATGGCAGCACACTGCATAAACCAGCAGGAGGTGTGAAGACATTTAACCAAGGCGGATAGTCTATACTAAAATGCGTCGTTAATTTCCTGGTGAAGTTACGGCAATACAAAAAGTATCAGGTAGTAAATTATATGATTATTTAATAAAAAAACTTCTCTAAAACGAATAGAAAAAAGAAGGCAACACACCATAGAAGATGTTAAGCTACCAACTACTCTGTCCTGGAAAATATAACTTTTATTCGCTGGTTTGCAATCTGAAAGGTGTTTTTAACTAATTCCGGTGTGCTAAGTTGAATGATGCTGTCCATTTCTTCTGTCTCGTAAGGTTTTATCACAAATCTCAAAATAATGATTTGAAAATAGTGCTTTATATAAAAACAGTGCATTACAACATAAATAAAAATTATGATTAGTAAATATATAGAATACTTGTATATCTGTAAAATAAGGTGTGAAGGTACATTTCCCTTGGTCAGAAAGTCGCTTGCACTGACTTACATGTAAGTAGTGATTAAGGAACTACCTTTTCAAGCACCAACAGTAGTCCGCTCGCAATGCTCCATCGACCCTGGTATTTCCTGGATATCTCCTTGATTTCTTCATGAAATCATTCATCTCGGTCATCTCTGAGGGATCCAAAGTTATTAAAAAGGTAGTTTAGATAAGAGTACAAGAAGGGAAGCTTCAAACTCCTAAACTCGCCCTAAAGGTCATAGTCTTTAGCATATTTCTCATCATTTTTGGTATCGCAGAACTTTTATTTTTCCAAGAAACTTTTGTCTAGCTCTTTGAAAGTGTACAACAGTTGCAGTTTTCTACCATTCGTGGTGTCATGGTATCTTATCGAGGGCAATTAAATATATCCTATTTTATCTTAGCTTCAGCCGTTACACAAAATTTACTGATCAGGTATTTGAAACACGAAACATTCTTGTCCAGTGCTTTTTTGAACCGTTTCATAATACCTAATTTTATATGTGAAAGAAGCAATAACTTGTTTTTGATCAAATAGACTAGTACGAATGACGTTTCTCTCCCCTGGCGTTAAACCTCTTCTCTTAGACAATTCTCTCACTGTCCAGTGTTAACTCCTGTTTCTACCGTTACACTTTTATAAAGACCATATGGGTATTTTGAATATCCTCCATGCTGCTGTAGTAATATAATGGACACGTTTAAATCTTCGCACAGTAGCCATTGATATTCGTTGCAAGTAATTCTAAAATTGGTTTCAAAATTTTCTTATGATTCTTTTAGAAACGCAGAATATACAACTAGTATTGAGGTAATTTCCCTTCTATTGTGCAGTAAAAATTATTTTCGAAGCGTCACTAAATAAATTCCAGTCTTAACTATCTATTGTATTTTCGTTTTTACTGTTGTAATTGAACCTGGTAAATCACAACACTACAGAAGTTAGTCTTTCATCTTAATAAGTTGGTAAATTCTTAGTCTCCTTTACCAGGAAAATGTGGTGCCTGGAGCCAGCATAACTTCTCTTTCAGCTTTGATCCAACTAATTTGCTCTTGTCTTTGGTAATAGCTAAGTCTGTTACTAAGTCGTTCAAATTTTCTTGACTAAAGTGCTGTGACTTTTCTTCAGCAGTGAAAAATCCTCATCAGTATTGGAATTTTCTGCTAAGCCGGAATATTGGTATATTCTGGTTGAGCTGGTGGAAAAGAATCTGGATATTTATTTTGTTTCATTTGTCTTATTGTATCCTGATACTTTACACATGCAGAAGTAGCAATCAACATAATGAACGTTTTGCGCAATAACATAGGAATCCCGAAAGCCATTAATTTCTGTTTTCTATTGTAACACTACCTAAGCCCTTCACTACATGTTTTGCATACAGTATGCGGAGCCCATGTTGACATATATTCGCCCAGCTCAACCTTTAAGTATGCAAAATAAACTTTCTTAAAAGGTGTCAGTGTTAGCTTTCTGTTTCTGCAACAAGAAAGAACCATACATGTAGCAGCAGTTATTTGAATTGTTCATTCATTTTCGCCTAGATGAGGTGAAGCCATTGTGAACAGCTTTATCACCACATTAGACGTACTAAAATACAAAATTACAATAATGGATCTTTTACGCAAACGGCATTACCGATCACTGCGAGCTATAGGAAGCAATTAAAGTTCTGGGATTTTGACACATATAAGTGAGTGAGTGTACATGTCTGTTGACAGTTTTACTGTCTTGCGTCAGTCATCATCTCATCGCTTAGGAAGATAAGGGAAAGAGAGTAGGAAAGCACACAAGGGGTGGTTTGTTTTTAGGTATATATAGAGCCCAAAGATGCACAATATGTTACATTATTATTCATCGTTTGCTGCAAAAATATACACATATAATCGCAATTCTGTATAGTGTCCAATAGAGCAAAATATCGAATTTCATAAAACGGTACGTGTTACGTAAGAACTGTTATCATTTTTGAAATCAGTGTGTTTTCTTCCATATGGGTAGTCTATTTTCATAGAAACTGGAAAAGTGTCGCAGGACAATGTTATCAGAATATCTCCACTTATACCCTAGCACTTTGAATATTCAACTGAAACCTAGACACTTTATATTAGTTGACAAAATGACATAAATGTCACTTAATATAAGTGATAGTAGTAGAATTTATAATTTTGAATGGAAGGTTTCCATAGTATTAAATTAGTCGCAAAATGACAGTTGCCTAGAAAATTGAGTCCTGTACGGAGAGCGGAACGATTGACGGTTTCCTGCAAGCAGAAACACAAGAGCATCTGGGGACAATATCCAGACGCATTGAACGGGGAAAGGGGGGGGGGGAGGTGGAGAGCTGTGGAGACACACAAATGCACTTAACTCATCGACTTCAGCTCAAAATGCAAACAGGAGTAAAGGATGAGGACGAAGGGTACATTAAAAGTGCTAAGCGAAACTAGGTGGCAAATTCATTGCGAGGGAATCAGTAACTTCCTGCCTTTGCAGAAACACGAATTCGGCAGTTACCCAACTTAGGACTCCATTATTAAATGTCATTAATATAAGAATACTTCTCTTATGTTAAAGAAATACGGAAAAGTTGGGGGTGAATGAGATAATGACTTATTAGATTACGTGTTTGTAGTTTCTAAATTCTAGTTCAAAGACATATTCAAAATGTTCTTACATTAGATATATACTTTGGTATGTGTACAGAGATGTTTCATGCTAAAGTCGTTTATACGTGTATAGCAGCGCCAGTGTTAGGATTTACTACATAATTCCAGTATTATAATATTCCTGGAATTCTTATTTTAATCTCTTTTAAATTTTCAATAAACAAGTTTCTTAATATTTTTGAGCAGTCTATTAAATAAATTAATGGGTACATTAAAAACTGCATCATAACAACCTAATGTCTCAAGAAAGACCACCTGATAGCTTTCACGGCTATATGCAACTTCTTTCCAAAGAGTAAATAAATGCCAAAAAATGTAAAAATTATATTTGTTACACTTTATATTATGTTTTACCGATTGGTCGTCTTAATAACAATCACTAACATCTATGTACAACGTGAGGATAAAATACTGTTCATCATTATTTAATTTTATTTGAATTTATCAAAATTCTGTGGTGGTGACCACTTTTCTATAGAATAACTATTATTTGTACTTCAAAGATTTAACGCAAGAATTTTTATTTGCGAAACACATGTCCATTCATAACGTTATTCGTTTTCCTTCGAATCTTTTGAATTATAAATAATAAAAATATTGTAAATTTGTGGGTTCGTAGAATTAAAAGTCCAATTTGCAGAAATTCCAAAATGCTCTTTCTGTAGAAACACACTTTGGTCATTCCTTACAGTAGCAGAATTACGTAACATACACAAATACAATCTTCAAGATCGTCGACAACAAACGAAAGAGTTCACTTTCAAAACACAGCTGCTCGCGCGCGATTAGCATGCTCCGATTATGACTCACTCAACTGGCGATCCGCGGCCATCTTTATAGCTTCACTCATCGTCCTAGAAATTTGTCGAATGTTCTCTAACAATCAAGACCGCACTAGAAAGACGAACCTTCCAGTCATCTATCTTTAACTGTTTCAGTGAGCTTTTTATCTACGCGCTGCACTGCCTGTCCCTTTGTGCACGCCGGACGTGCCCGTCGCAATAATGGGTTCGCGACACTGCTCCCTCTTCAAGGTTGGTCGTCCCGAACAGCACCATCGTATCGGGCCAGACGATCCAGGTGTAGCACCAACATTTTTCCTCGGGGAACCTTCTGGGTATGGTAGACCACGTCGTTACTCCTCTTTACCACCCGGTACGGTCCTTGCCATGGTTGTTGAAGTTGCGGTAGTGTCCCTTGATCCCTCATTCTTGCTCCGGCTACCGAGCGGGACGGATGTCTTCGGGAGCAGCAGCCAGGAACCAGGTTAGTGAATAGTGCTGAGAGTGATTTTGGGATTAGTTCGAAGAAGTAGTGTCCAGAAATAGTTCTAAATTGTTAAAAATATTTAAAAAATAAGGTTCCAGAAGTTTTTTGGTGGAAATTTTTGGAAATTTGGCCAAAAACGGCAATTTTATTTGAGTTGGTATTAGGGTATTAGGATATCCGAGGAGGTGGCAGTATTTGGAGAATAGTAGTAAGGATCCCGCTGATAATTTGAAAAGTAGTATAGATTTGCGGATTTTGGTCCTATTTTCAACATTTGTACTTAATTATCTGAAATTGTGGTAAAGATTTGTTATTTATTGGATAAAATAAAGTGGCGCAAGCCAATACGTCTCGGAGAGATCATGTTGGCAAAGAAAATGAAAGTGAGGTTTTTACACCATCAAGAAGTTTAAGGAGGTCTCCTGTTCTTGAAAGAAAAAGCTATAAATCGCAAGAAATGATGGAGAGCGATAAAGAGAAATCTGGATCATGTTTTCATGCTCATATTTCTGATATAAGTACTATAATAGCCTCTGAAAAGATAACAGTGGATAAGAAGAAAGCCATTTTTGCTCTATTAGGTAATTTTCAGAAGGAATTTGATTCTCTGAAATTGGAAAAGGAGAAAGCTATTACAGAAGCTAAATTGTATAAGGATTTATATGAAAAATCTTCGTCTGAGAAGTCAGCGCCCTTGTCCTATGCTCATGTTGTTGCTCAATCTATGCCATCGAATAAAACCATCGAATTTCAGAAAACAGTGAGTATGAAGAAACATACTGTTTTTGTATCTTCAACCACCAATAAAGATGCCAAGGATATACAGCAACTTATAACTACGAAATTGAATCCCGCACAAGAGAAAATTAAAATTCGCATGCTACGGCCTGCGGGAAGGAATACCGTTATTATTGAGACCGAGACAGAGGAAGATACAAGGAAGATCATTGAAAGTGATAATTTGAAAGGTCAGGATATCAAGATAGAAAAGCCCAGAAAACGGAACCCGTTAATGATTATGTATGATGTTTTGTCAAGCACCAAAGAAGAGGATTTAAAATACGAGGTTTATACGCAAAATTTTGAAGATTTGTTAAATAAGAAAGATTTTGAAGATGGTTTTAATTTTAAATTTAAAACAGGAAAAAGGGATAGAGCAACGGTACATCACGTTGTAGAGGTTTCGCCGCAAATCAGGAAGCTTTTGATACAGAAAGGACGAATATATATTGGTTTTCAGTCAGTGAATATCAAGGATTTTATATCTGTAGCGAAGTGTGCAAAATGTCAAGATTTTGGACATGTTGCCAAATATTGCACTAAGCAACAGGTTTGTGGTCATTGTGGAGAATCAGATCATGATAGAAAGGATTGTTCAAAAATTAAACAAGCTGCAATTTGTATTCCATGTAGTTTAAGGAAGAAACAGTGTGGAGGAAGAAATGAATGTCCTACTTATAAACTATTCTGGGAGAGGACAATTAATAGAACTAATTATGATTAATGGACCAAGTACTTAATATGAATGCTAAAAAGAAGCCTAAGAGGAATACTCCCAGTAGAATTAGAAGAAATCTAAAACGAGTTATTGAACATAAACTCAAGTTATCGCAACTAAATAGAAGTAATATGGATGATAAGGGAGTCCAAACGGACATTCCTTTTATTAAAAGTTATGATCAAATGGATATCAATACATCTTCCGACCATCAAGACAAATCTCGTGATCTTCCATTCAAGCCACAGTTACCACCTAAATGTAAAATAAATAAAAAATTTTATAATGAAGAGATGGACAAAGCGATATCAAAAACTGTATCCTTTGTAGATGAAGTTATTCCAAAACCAAAATTAATCTTTAATAAATGTGATATATTAGCATCGGAATTAAATAATCCAATAAAGATACCCGTTGATTACGAAGCTATAATGGATATAGAAGAAAGCGAACACGACGTTGGTATAAAATTAGACACATCATCAAAATTCCCCATAAATTTTTATAATGGCATTGAAAATGCAATGCAACTTAGTAGATTGGAGGAAACAAAAATATTATTAGCAGCATTACGACATGTGATAAGGAAATTACATGAGAAAGGGGAATCAATTGTTTTTCCATTACCTGATGCCATTGACAGAATGGAGTTAAGGGTTCATAATATCACAACAGATCCGGAGGAATTATTAGATCTGTTACATATAGTCTTCAGTAGAAGGAATGAAGTCTTTGATCTCGAAGAAATTTATAGCCATTTTGTTAAATGTTATGGTAAAATAATAATTGATCATAGTCAGCCTTGGCCATATTGCTATGCTCACATTAGACATGATGGTTCCACTTATTCTAAAATTATTCAATCCAGGGCTCCTAAATCCATCACTCCTATTATCCCGAAAGTATCAAATCCATGTACCAACACTCCATTCAAAAGCAAACAATTCTCCCTTAAAACAAATTCCTCTAAATCCCAACCCTCTAAGAATGGTATCAATGTTTTCAAAACCCTTGTTAAAGGTGCTACCTATGAATCCCATAATAAAAATAAATCTACATCCAGAACAGTCAGCACTAAAAAGCAACGTAAATCTTTGAAAACATCAGCACAGTCTGGAAGTTCGAATAGTCTACATCAGAGTTCATCCTCTAGCAGATTAGTGGGACAAAATATGACAAATATGATTAAGGAATATTATCAATCAGCAGAAGGGCAGTATGCAGCACATAGTAAATACGATCAATTTAAATAAATCTGTTCATTGCCATGAATCCTGATTGTTATAATTATTGTAAAAATTTAAGAATTGCTCAAATTAATGCCCAAAGAAGCAAATTGGTGATGGCAGAGATAAGAAAGTTGATTAAGGAATTAAATCTCGATATTATTTGCATTCAAGAACCCTATACAGCAAATGGAACATTAGTTTATTTGCCTGCAATGGCTAGGGTAATAATTGGAGATATTAAACCCATGGCTGCAATTGTTATTGTTAATTCCAATCTCCAAGTCGTGAACATTACACAATTTTCCGATTCGCATACCAACTGTGTGGAAATCTCACATGAGAATGGTAAATTTATTTTAGCCAATTATTATTTTCAATGGAGTGAAGAAATAGAGCCATATATAAATAGAGTTAGGAGTATACAACATTATTTTCGGCATCATGAAATAATTCATACTATGGATTCTAATGCGAAATCATTATGGTGGTATAATGAATATAGGGATGCAAGGGGTGAGAAGATGGAAGATGTTATTTCAGAATTAAATTTGCATGTAGTAAATCAAGGTAATAATCCACCAACATTTGAAAATCGTCAAGGGGCTTCATCTAACATCGATCTGACACTCTGCAGTAGTAAAAGTTTAAAAAATATTTATGGATGGAAAGTAGGACAGGATATGACTTCCAGCGATCATAGAATGATCTATTTTTACTATACCATAAGTACTAATTCACAATTTGCCTGTCAAGATAAAAGTGGAAGAAGAAATTTTTCCCAAGCTAATTGGAACCAAGTGAAGGAGATTTTTAATTCTTCAAACAGATGTTTTGGTGTTTTTGAATTAAATAATCTAATTTATAATATTGATTATGCTATTAAGCAATCAGTACCTCATTCGAGAGTAAAGAAGTTCTCAGATAATATTTGGAATGATGCCTTGGAAACTTCAAGGAGAAAAATGAGGAAATTTAGAAAAATTTATCAAAGATCCGTGATTGAATCAGATAGACAAGCAAACCTAAATCGCTATAGAAATGCCAAATTTAAATTTAAACAACTATTGTTAGACACTCGACATAAATCCTGGATCACATTTGTGGAAACCCATTTAGATAATAACACTTGGGGAATTCCTTATAAAATCATTATGGACAAGATTAAGAAACCTGAAATTTTGAATACTTTAGAAAAACATGATGGTAGTATGACCTCAAATTGGGAGGAAACCACGAAATTACTTTTGGATACTCTATTGCCCGATGACGATATATCCTCGGATAATTTCCAAAACACATTATGTCGACTTAATATGAAATTTGTTTATAATAACTTCAATTTAACATATCCTTTTGATATATCAGAAGTAAAAGTAATCTTCAAAAAGTTAAAGAAGAAGAAGTCCTGTGGTCCGGACAATATACCGAATGAAGTCTTAATGACCCTCCATGATACGTTAATACCACAACTTACCAGCATTTTTAACGATTGTCTGTGGAGAGGATATTTTCCAGATTGTTGGAAAGAGGCTAGGGTTATTGTCCTAAAGAAAGGTTCTGATAAAGATCCGATGAAACCAAAGTCATATAGACCAATCTGCCTGTTAAACTCAATGGGCAAGATTTTTGAACATCTAATTAATAAGAGGATAATAGAATATAGGACTATGATAGGAATGAATAATAGGCAGTATGGCTTTAGAAAAGGAAGATCTACCGAGGATGCTATCATTGATATCATGGACTCCGTGACTCGCTGTACAAATAAGTATATAATTGGATTATCAGTTGATATTTCAGGAGCCTTTGATAATCTATGGTGGCCCTTCTTCTTTGAGAGGCTAAGAAAGCTTAATTATCCATATCCCATATATAGATTACTCTTGAGTTATTGTGATAACAGGAAAGTATATATTCAAGGCATCAACCAGAAGATCTATAAAAGTATCAGTAAAGGTTGTCCACAAGGATCTGTTCTGGGCCCCACGTTTTGGGACATTGTGATGGAAACCTTGTTAGAAAATTTTGAAAATGATGAAAATGTAGTTAATATAATAGCATATGCGGACGATGTAATTTTTCTGATAGCAGGCGACTCAAGATTACAACTAGAAACTAAGGCAAATTTTATATCATCAAAATTAGCCAACTGGTGTAATGAGACTAAACTGCAAATTGCTCCCCAAAAGTCATCATATATTTTATTTAAAGGAAAATTAAAACGAGATCCGATTATTAAGTATAATAATGAAAAAATTAAACGTTGTAGAGAAATAAAATACCTAGGTGTTATGCTGGATGAAAAATTTAATTTTATAAATCATGTAGAGTATGTTAGAATGAAGGCTGAAAAAGTTATGAATAAATTAGCCACAATTGTCAATATAAAATATAAAATATCCTTAAATAACATTATCACCTATCATTATACTATTTTTGGATCAATTGTTACATATGCCGCAGCAACCTGGGCTCAAAAATTGTATAATTTGAATATCAGAAACAAATTAAGAAGTACACAGAGGAAGATCCTGCTTCGCCATACGGGTGCTGTTTGCACGACATCTACAGTAGCACTCCTTGTAACGACAGGAATATGGCCCATCGATCTTCTAATTAGATTGAGAGGTGCAATGTTCTGGTTCAAGAAAAATAATTTTGATAAAGTAAATAGTATAGTTGGAAAGGTGTGTAATACCAGACAAGATATCAAGAAACATCTGTTGAAGGATTGGCAGAATGAATGGGATAGTATAAATGAAGGTAGAAGAACTCATGAATTCTTTCCATTTATAATCGAACGCTTGAAATTGAAACATGTAAAACCCACAAAAGGTCTAATTCATTTTTTGACTGGACATGGACCTTATGGTACATATTGGTATAAAGTGAAGAAGTTAAATAGTTCCATTTGTAATATATGTAGTAAAGTAGATAATCCAGAACATGTTTTATTTGAATGCGTTAAGTATGACCATCTAATTACTGAAGAACGAAATAAATTAAGAGGATTTAATTTATGGAACATAATAAGAATCCCAGAATTATATAATATCTTGGCCAAATTAGCAAATACCATCAGCGAATTAGCATGGAAATCAATTCTACCCAAATGTATACCTGTTCAAGAAATTCAACCACCAATTGAATTAAGAAGATCCCAAAGACGTATTAATCCACGGAATGAAGAAAATATTATTATTTAAGAAGGTATGGATATTAATGATTAGCAAAATATAAATAGTAGAAGAACAGGATATTGTGCTTCCCTTGGTCGACGAGATTGGGGCAATAGGAGAACTAGAGCCGTAGCAGAATCCGAAGGTGATGCAGAGAGGATGAGGGTGGTGTAATTCCCCTTCCATGTTTATCAGTTCTGAGGAGGATATATAGAGTTCCTGCCGGCGAATCAGGTACCCGTTTTAAGGTTGTTGGTGCAACTGATTCAGTAGTGTCCAACAATCTGTGTAATGAGGAGGTGATCGCAGAAATGAAAGTTTTTTAGTGTTTCAGTGTAATATAGTATCCTGTGAAATTTTTAGGGGAGGGATCCCCTCCCCTTAAATTAAATATAGTTTTGAGTAGTGTTAATAGTATATATTTTTGGGGGAGGGGCTTTGCCCCTCCCCGTGGTGTTTAAAGTGAATGATGAAGTTTATTTGTGGTTTAGTTTAGGGAGGGATTTTCCTTCCCCGGTGTAAGATGATGAGAGAAGTGTTGTAAGTAATAATGTGGTGTAGTAATGGATGAGTAAAGTTTTTGGATGGTTGTTTTGTAGTGAAGGATATTGGTGAATTGAGTTATGGATTATTATTATGGTAAATTTGAGTGGAAGATGAAGGAGGATTTTAATGAATTATTTTAAGAAGTGGATATTTGGAAAAATGGATTTAAGAAGTTAATTTGATAAGTTATGGAGATGTTATTTTATTTAAATATGGTGTAAAATGAGGATTGTTAAAATTTTGAGAAAGTGTGTTTTGAGAAATTATAGAATAGGAATTTTTATATATATATATAATTATGTTGAAGATTTAGGAGATTTAATAGTTGAAATGTGTTTTGGTATAATGTTAATTTGATATTTTTGTCTTAATAAGGTAAAAAAAAAAAAAAAATTAAATTATAAATAGATGAAATAAATAAATTAAATTGAATTGTTTGGTTTGGTTGTTTGAAGGTTATTGTAATGGTTTAATTTTGAAAATATGAAAGTTATTGAATGTATAATTATTGTTTGTTTAATATGTTTGAATTGTATTGTTATTTTTTGAATTTGAAATTTATATTTTGTTTGATATAAAGTAGATTTGAAAAAAAAAAAATATTGATTGTTGTAGAATTAAAAATAATAATTGAATTTGTTTGTTTGTATAAATTGATATATTGTATTTTAATTTGTTTAAAGAATTTGGAGTTAATAATTTGTAAATCCTGTGATTGTTGTAATGTAAATTTGATGAATTATTTTTATATAAGTTTTTGGTTAAATGTTTTGTAAGTTTTTAAGAAGGTTTTTTATCAGTTATAAGTTTTAAATGTACTGGTTACCAGTACATTAAGTATCGGTTTCCGGTATTGTAGTCTTATTTTGTAATTGTAGCTGGTTGCCAGTTATTTGTATACTGGATTCCAGTAAATTTTAATTAGTTAAAGTGTATATTTTAAAATTGGTAGTTTTTGTATTTGTTTAAAATTTTTTCTTTTTCTTTTTTTTTAATTTTTGTTTTATTTTATTATCTGAAAAATGATTGTTTAAATTGTATTTTTGTATTTATGTGGTAGTTAATAAATTAGAATTTGGAAATCATGTCCCGGTATAAGAAATTAGGTACCGGGATTAGATTTTCAGATTTTATTTATTTATTTATTTATTTATTTATTTATTTATTTATTTATTTATTTATTTATTTATTTATTTATTTATTTGTCCCTTGATCCGGGTAGGCCGATACAACCATACCAGGACACCTTGCTGGAACCCTTGGTTGTTGGTTTGCCTGTCGTACCGTGTATTCATGTGGTCGTTCGTCATTTGGATGTTCCGACGAGCCATCTCATGCATAACGTGGAGATCGTCCAACAGGTTCTCCACATATTCGGTTGCTGGCTGTTGCGCCTCCGGGGTCTCCCAAAAGCCAAATCACAAGGGAGGCGCAGCTTTCGGCCAAACATTAAGATTGCCGGCGTTATCCCGCTCGGCTGCTGGCTGTTGCGCCTCCGGGGGACTCCCAAAAGCCAAATCACAAGGGAGGCGCAGCTCTGGGCCGAACGTTATGATTGCCGGCGTTATCCCACTCGGTTGCTGGCTGTTGCGCCTCCGGGGGATTCCCAAAGGCCAAATCACAAGGGAGGCGCAGCTCGCGGCCTAACATTGAGATTGCCGGCGTTATCCCAGTGGTGTCACGTGTTGACGAGCGGTAGACCAGCAAGAATAGTGGGATCTTGAAGTCCCAATCTCGCTGATGGCTGGCTCGTGGCCTTCCTCAGATGCTCTTCTAAGGTCATGATGTACCTCTCCACCATGCCTCCGACTGTGGATATAGAAGTGTTGTGTGGGTCTTGTTAACTCCAAGTCTTTCCAGTGCCTGCTTCATCATGTTAGACTCAAAATTGGTGCCCTGGTCACTGTGGAGCTATAACGGAACGCCAAAACAGCAGAACAGTTTCACCACGAGATAGTCTGTGATTGCCTTTGCCTCCTGGTTCGGAATGACATACACCTCGGGCCACTTGGTGAAGTAGTCCACGACCATCATCAGGTACTTTTTGCCTGGGTCGGACATTGGAATGGTCCAGCTATCTGTACAGCTATACGTTTGAATGACGCTCCGACGTTATACTGCTGCATGCGACCCCAGCTCCTAGTTTTGGGGCCGCGACTCGCCGCGCACACGTGACATTGACAGCACCATCTCTCAGCGTCTGGTCGGAGCCTCAGCCAGTAGTAACGCTGTCGGAGTTTGTCGATCATTCGATTTGCTCCCAGGTGTCTTCCCGAAGTACCGGAGTATACTTCCTGCAAGAGCTCCGGGACCTTAGTCCGGGGAAGTACCAACTGCTCTTTCTGCGTCTTCCCATTGGGTGATTCCCATATGTCTCACTTCTCACAGTTGTGTCTTTGTGAGTTAATAGAATTAAAAGTCCTATTTGCAGAAATTCCAAATGTGTTTTACTTCCGCAGACGTACACTCTGTTCAATTATTCCAGTAGCAGGATACGTCTAACACAAAATTACAGTCTACCTAGATCGCTGACCACAAACAAAAGCGCTCACTGTCATCACACACCAGCTTCAATTGCAATTCTCTGTTTACGACTGACTCGAAAAACTAGAAATGGCTTCTTTTTATACACGACCATCCAGGATTCTAGACTATTCCGTAACAAACAAGTAATCGGATGTTCTTTAACTGGACGAAACAGGAATGTTCCAGACGTCTCAAATTATCTGTGCCGGCAAGCCATTTATCTCCGCAGTATATCAATCTGCAGGCTCTTTAACAACGCCTATCGTAAATAATGGGTCTGGGACGATATTTAAAAGAAAAACAAATATACAACGGAAATGCTAACCTAATTTACAGGAATCGCTAACAGTTCAGTGGAAACGCTAACCATATTTACAAGACAAACAAACAATACAGTGGAAATGTTAACCTTATTTACAAGGAAAAAATACATGCAGTGAAAATGCTGACCATATTTACAAGACGCACCAACAATACAGTGGAAAGGCTAACCTTATTTACAAGTGATACTAACTATAAAGTGCAAATTCTAACCTTATTTACAAGAACAATAAACACTACAGTGGAAACGCTAACCTTATTCACAAGAAACACAAATACAGCGGAAATGCCAACCTTATTTAAAAAGACGCACTAACAGTTGAGTCTAAACGCTAAACTTATTTACAAGAAACACCAGCAATACTGGGTAAACGCTAACCTTATTTACAAGAAACATAAACAATACACTGAAAATGCTAACCTTATTTACAAGACGCACTAACTATTCAGTCTAAACGCTAAACGTATTTACAAGAAACACTAGCAATACTGTGTAAACGCTAAACTTATTTACAGGAAACAAACAATACAGTGTACATGCTAACCTTATTTACAAGAAAAACTAAGAATACAGTGCGAATGCTAACCTTACTTACAAGAAATGTTAACACTACAGTGGAAATGCTAAATTTATTTACAAGATGTGCCACCAAGACAGTGGAAACGCTAAAATTATTTACAAGAAATACCAACAAAACTGCAGAAATGCTGAACTTATAAGAAAAACTAACAATACAGTAGAAATGCTAAATTTATTTTCAAGAAATACTGAGAATACCGAGGAAAGGCTATATTTATTTACAAGAAACTCTACCAAGACAGTGGAAACGATAACCCTACTTACAAGAAATAATAATACAGAAGAAATACGAACCTACTTTAAAACAAACACAAACAATAGAGTGAAATTGCTAACGTTATTTATAAGACCAAAAAACAATGCAGTAAAAATGCTAACCTCATTTACAAGACACACTAACAGTACAGTGGAACTGCAAACCTTATATATAGGACCCGCTAACACTTCAGTGGAAACGCTAACATTATTTACAGGAAATACTACCAATACAGTGGAAGCGCTAACCTTATTTTCAATATTTACTAACAACACAGTGGAAGCGGTAGACGTATTTACAAGACACAGAAATAATACATTGGACATGTTAACCTTATTTACATGAAACACAAATAATACAGAGGAAGTGCCAGCCTTATTTACAAGATATACTAGAACTGGATTGGAAACGCTAACCTTATATACAAGACGCACTATAAATACAGTGGAAGCGCTAAACTTACTTACCAGAAACACGTATAATACAGTGGAAATGATAACTTTATTTACAAGACAAACAAACAATACAGTGGAAATGCTAACCTGATTTACAAGAAACACAAAAATTCAGTAGAAATGCTAACCTTATTTACAAAAAACAAAATAGTACAGTGAAACAGCTAACCTGATATACAAGAAACACAACAACTACAGTGGAAATGCTAACCTTATTTAAAACAAGCACAAATAATACAGTGGAAATGCTAACATGATGTACAAGAAACATAAAAAATGCAGTGGAAATACTAACCTCACCTTTAAGAAACACAAATATGACAGTGGAAATGCTATTCCTGAAACAGAAGGAATACAGTGGAAATGCTAACCTTATTTACAAGAAACAAAAATAGTACACTGGAAATGCTAACCTGATTTGCAAGAAGCTCAAAAACTACACTGGCAATGCCAACCCTACTTACAAGAAACACAAGCAATACAGTGGAAATGCCAACCTGATTTACAAGGAACACAAAAAATACAGTGGCAATGCTAACCTTATTTACAAGAAACACAAGTAATACAGTGGAAATGCTAACCTGATTTACAAGAAGCGCAAAAAATACGGTGGCACTGCTAACCCTACTTACTGAAACACAAGTAATACAGTGGAAATGCTAGCCTGATTTACAAGAAGCACAAAAAATACAGTGGCAATGCTAACCCTACTTGCAAGAAACACAAGTAATACAGTGGAATTGCTAAACTTACAAGAAACACAAGCAATACAGTGGCACTGCTAACCCTACTTACAAGAAACACAAGTAATATGGTGGAATTGCTAAACTTACTTACAAGAAATATAAGTAATACAGTGGAAATGCTAACCTGATTTACAAGAAGCACAAAAAATACAGTGGCACTGCTAAACCTACTTACAAGAAACACAAGCAGTACAGTGGAAATGCTAACCTGACTTACAAGAAGCACAAAAAATACAGTGACAATGCTAACCCTACTTATAAGAAACGTAAGTAATACAGTGGAACTGATAAACTTACTTACAAGAAACACAAGCAGTACAGTGGAAATGCTAGCCTGATTTACAAGAAGCACAAAAAATACAGTGGCAATGCTAACCCTACTTATAAGAAACGTAAGTAATACAGTGGAACTGATAAACTTACTTAAAAGAAACACAAGCAGTACAGTGGAAATGCTAGCCTGATTTACAAGAAGCACAAAAAATACAGTGGCAATGCTAACCCTACTTATAAGAAACGTAAGTAATACAGTGGAACTGATAAACTTACTTACAAGAAACACAAGCAGTACAGTGGAAATGCTAGCCTGATTTACAAGAAGCACAAAAAATACAGTGGCAATGCTAACCCTACTTATAAGAAACGTAAGTAATACAGTGGAACTGATAAACTTACTTACAAGAAACACAAGCAGTACAGTGGAAATGCTAGCCTGATTTACAAGAAGCACAAAAAATACAGTGGCAATGCTAACCCTACTTATAAGAAACGTAAGTAATACAGTGGAACTGATAAACTTACTTACAAGAAACACAAGCAGTACAGTGGAAATGCTAGCCTGAATTACAAGAAGCACAAAAGATACAGTGGCAGTGCTAACTTTGCTTACAAGAAACACAAGTAATACAGTGGCAATGCTAACCCGAATTACAAGAAACACAAAAAATACAGTGGCAATGCTAACCTAATTTACAAGAAACACAAGTAATACAGTGGCAATGCTAGCCCTACTTATAAGAAGCACAAGAAATACAGTGGAAATGCTAGCCTGATTTACAAGAAGCACAAAAAATACAGTGGCAATGCTAGCCCTACTTACAAGAAACACAAGTAATACAGTGGAACTGCTAGCCTGAATTACAAGAAGCACAAAAAATACAGTGGCAATGCTAGCCCTACTTATAAGAAGCACAAGAAATACAGTGGCAATGCTAGCCCTACTTATAAGAAGCACAAGAAATACAGTGGCAATGCTAGCCCTACTTATAAGAAGCACAAGAACTACAGTGGAAATGCTAGCCCTACTTATAAGAAGCACAAGAAATACAGTGGCAATGCTAGCCCTACTTATAAGAAACACAAGTAATACAGTGGCAATGCTAGCCCTACTTATGAGAAGCACAAGAAATACAGTGGAAATGCTAGCCTGATTTACAAGGAACACAAAAAATACAGTGGCAATGCTAACCCTACTTACAAGAAACACAAGTAATACAGTGGAAATGCTAGCCTGAATTACAAGAAGCACAAAAAATACAGTGGCAATGCTAACCCTACTTACAAGAAGCACAAGAAATACAGTGGAAATGCTAGCCTGATTTACAAGAAGCACAAAAAATACAGTGGCAATGCTAATCCTACTTACAAGAAACACAAGTAATACAGTGGAAATGCTAGCCTGAATTACAAGAAGCACAAAAAATACAGTGGCAATGCTAACCCTACTTACAAGAAGCACAAGAAATACAGTGGAAATGCTAGCCTGATTTACAAGAAGCACAAAAAATACAGTGGCAATGCTAGCCCTACTTACAAGAAACACAAGTAATACAGTGGAAATGCTAGCCTGATTTACAAGAAACACAAAAAAATACAGTGACAGTTCTAACGGTACTTACAAGAATCAAAAAAGCACAGATAATTTTAACCTGAATTACAAGAAACACAAAAATTACAGTGGAAAAGCTAAACTTATTTACAAAAAACACAAATAGTATAGTGGAATCAGTAACCTCATTTACAAGACAAACACACAACACAGTGGAAGCGATAACCAGTTTTACAAGAAACAGAACTAATACAGTGGAAGCGTTAACCTTATTTATAAGAAACATAAATAATTGAGTGGAAATGTTAACCTCATGTACAAGAAACGCAAATAATACAGTGGAAACGCTAACCTTATGTATAAGAAACACCAGCAATAGAGTGGAAGCAGTAGTCATATTCACAAAAAGCACAAATAGTACAGTGTAAATGCTAAATTTTATTTGCAAGAAACACAAATAAGACAGTGGAAATGCTAACCTGATTTACAATAAGAATGAAAAGTACAGTGGATATGCTGACCTTATTTACAAGAAACACAAAAAAAATACAGTGGAAATGCTAACCTGATTTTTCAGAAACACATAAAGATACAGTGGAAATGTTAAACTTAGTGACCAGAAACGAAAATAGTACACTAGAAATGCTAAGCTGATTTTCAAGAAACACAAGAAATACAGAGGAAAGCTAACCTTATTTACAAAAACACAAATAATACAGTGGAATCGCTAACCGTATTTACAAGGAAAACAAACAATTCAGTGGAGTCCTTAACCACTTTTATAAAAAACCAAAGTGAGATAGTAGAAGCGTTAACCTTATTTACAAGAAACATAAATAATAGAGTGGAAATGCTAACCTTACAAAACAAGCAAACAATACGCTAACTAAAGTTGCAAGGAACAGAAATAATACATTACAAATGCTGTCCTTATTTACAAGAGGCACTAATAATACAGTGGAAACGCTAACCCTATTTACAAGTAATACTAACAATAAGGTGCAAATTCTAACCTTATTTACAAGACAGACTAACACGACAGTGGATGCGGTAACCTTATTGACAAGAAACACCAACAATACAGTGGAAAGGCTAACTTTATGTAAAAATCGCACTAATAATACAATGAAAATGCTAACCTTTTTATAGAGAAAGCCCTAACAGTAAGCTGTATATGCTAAACTTATTGGCAAGAAACACTAACGATACAGTGGAAATTCTAACTTTATTTACAAGACGCACTAACAATACAGTGGAAGCGCTAACCTTATTTATAAAACGCACTAACAATTCAGTCTAAACGCTAACCTTTTCTACAAGAAACACAAACCATAAGATGGAAATGCTAACCTTATTTACAAGAAATACTAAGAATACAGTGGAAATGCTAACCTTACTCAGAAGAAATACTAACAATACAGTGGAAATACAGAACTTATTTACAAGAAATGCTACCAGGACAGTGGAAACGCTAAACTTATTTACAAGAAATACTAGAAATGCAGTGGAAATGCTCAACTTATTTTCATGAAACACTACCGAGACAGTGCAAACGCTAACGTATTTTACAAGAAATACTAAGAATACGGTGTAAATGCTAACCTTACTAACAATGGAGTAGAAATGCTAAACGTGCTGTCGCGGGCCCATTGTTGATCGAGGCGGCGAGGCATTCAAACGGACGTGCAGGGTAGTGTGTAGATAAAAGTTTGCCGAAACGGCGGGAGGGCGAAAGAGACGGATATATCGAGGGTTCGCCCTTGTTCTAGCCGGGACTCGATTGTTTGAGAAAACTCCGGAATGTGAGTAATGTACAAAAAGGCAGCCTGCCAGCCAACAGAGTCAGTCGGTAATTGTACTCGCGTGCGTGTACAGCTTTTGAGCTGTGTTGATGACCTTGCAAGTTATATTGCGTATGTGACGTAATTCTGGACTGCAGTGTACGAAGCGTTTTACTACGGAAATGAAGTGCAATTTTTGGTGTTTGTAACCTCGACTTTTGGTTTCTCGAACCCATAAAGTCACAATTGATGTCAGGAGTGGGACATTTCGAAGCTGGAGGCTTCATTGGCACAGATTCTAGAGAAAATGGAAGAAATGAAGAAGGCTGAAGACAACCTCACCGCCAAAGTGGAAGAGAAGTTGGAGACGGCAAGTAACAATTTTGCCGCGACGATAACCGCGAAGATGGCTGAATTAAAAACGAAGACGGATGCGGCAGATAGGAACTTGTCCGCGACGATGACCACGAAGTTGGCCGAATTCACCCACGGAAATGAAGGCTGCGAACGAAGCCCTCGCTGCGAAATTTGAGGAACAGTTGGCCGGCGTGTAGGAGGGCGTCATGGAGTCGAACGAGCGCGTCGAAGACCTGGCGAGCCGCGTTAACAACCTTGAGGGAAAGGCATGAGATCAGGGGAGATATCGAAGAATCTGACAGCCCTCGGTGTTCCCCTGTAGCCTTGGTGACTAAGAAGAACGGTGAGCTACGCATCTGCGTGAACTACAGGAAGTTGAACGCTCTCACGAGGAAGGAATGTTTCCCCTTACCCCGGATTTACGACACTCTGGACACGATTGCTGATGCGCAGTGGTTCTCGACCCTGGACCTAAATTCGGGTTACTGGCAGGTAGCTCCAGGTCCAAGAGACAAGGAGAAAACCGCATTCTCGACAGGCCAAGGTCTTTGGCAGTTTACAGTTATGTGCTTTGGCTTCTGCAACGCACCAGCTACCTTCCAACGCCTCATGGAATCAGAGATGAGAGAGTTGGCCTCTGACGCCTTATGCTATACCTAGACGATATCATCATCGTCGGCAAGACATTTGAAGGCCATCTCGACAACCTGGGCAAGCTGTTACAGAGACTGCAGGCGACCAAACTAAAGCTAAACATGGAGAAGTGCCAGCTACTTCGCAAGGGAGTCAACTACTTGGGCCACATAATCTCACCAACCGGAGTGAACACAGACCCGGAGAAGACCCAGGCCATGAGAGATTGGCCTCGGCCAAAGGTTAAGAGGGATTTGCGCAGTTTCCTGAGGCACTACAGTTATTACCGCCGTTTCATAAACAGGTTCTCCAATATCGCCAAGCCCCTCACCCGCCTGACGGAAGAACGCCGGTCTTATGTGTAGTCGGAGGCCGCCGAAGTCGCTTTCCAGGAACTGAAGAAAACACTGTGCAGAGCCCCTATTTTGGGATTCCCACAACCAGGTGGTGCCTTCTTTGTGGACACCGACGCCAGCGACCATTGTATTGGAGGCGTCCTATCGCAAGTGCAGGATGGCCACGAGCGGTGATAGCTTACTACAGCAAGGCGCTGTCCAAGGCAGAGAAGAACTACTGTGTTACCCAGCGAGATTTACTGGCGTTAGTAAATACATTGGAACACTTTCACAAGTACCTCTACGGTCAGCAATTGCGCCTGAGGGTTGCTCATTCCGCCCTCACCTGGCTACTTAGCTTTAGGAACTTGGAAGGCCAGACAGCCCGTTGGGTCCAGAGGTTGCAGGAGTACGACTTCACCTCTGAACATTGTAGAGGGAAGAGCCACGGCAACGCAGACGCCATGTCCCGAACACCCTGCCCGGAAGAGTGTGGCTAATGCATAAGAGTGTAAGAAAAGGAATGTGCCGCAACTGTCAGAGTGGTCAAGCCAGTGCCCGTGGATGGCTGGGACAGCGCAGGCCTGAGGAGGGAACTGTTGGCGGATGCCGACTTGTGGCTACTCTTGTGAGAAGTGGAGGCAGGGAAGAGACCGACCAGGGAGGATATCGCACCCAGAAGCGCTGCGTACTGGGTCCAGTGGGAGTCGTTGAAGACCAAAGAGGGTGTGCTGTTCCGATTTTGGGTATCACCTGATGGAAGGACCCAGAGACCGCAGTTGATGCTTCCCCGGAGTAAGGTCCCAGAAGTATTGGAGGAAGTGCACGCCGGTACTTCAGGAGGACACCTGGGAGAAAACCGAACGATCGGCAAACTGCAGCAGCGCTACTACTGGCTCAGTCTCCAAGCAGATGCAGAGAGATGGTGCCGTCAATGTCACGTGTGCGCGGCTAGCTGCGGGCCCAGAGTAGAAGCCGGGGACGCATGCAGCAGTACAACGTTGGAGCGCCATTCGAATGCATCGCTGTATACATAGCGATGTGTTCCACCGGGGCAACAAAAACGTGATGGTGGTCTTGGACTACTTCACCAACTGGCCGTAGGTCGATGCCATTCCGGACCAGGAGGCAAAGATGATCACAGACGTCCTCGCGGAGCGTTCTGCCGTTTTGGGGTGCCGTTGGAGTTCCACAGTGACCAGGGCACCAATGGTTTAGTCTAACCTGATGAAGGAGGCACTGGAAAGCTTTGGGCTGAACATGACCCGCACAACACCCCTACACGCGCAGTTGGACGTCATGGTTGAGAGGTACATCAAGACCGTAAAAAAACTTCTGAGGAATGTTGTGGGCAGCCATCAGCGAGACTGGGACGTCAAGGTACCGCTGTTCCTGCTGGATGACCACTCGCCGACTCACGACACCACTGGGATAACGCCAGCAAACTTAATTTTCGGCCGAGAGTTACGCCTCTCTTGTGACCAGGCATTTAGGAGCACCCGGAGGCGAAGTAGCCAGCAACCGAGTATGTGGAGAACCTGGTGGACCGTCTCCACGACATGCATTAGATGGCTCGTCAGAACATCCAGAAGGCGAGCGACCGCAAGAAGACCCCATACGGCAGGCAAGCCAACAGCCCATGTTTAAAGCAAGGTGACCTAGTCTGGTTGTACTGCCCTACCCGAACCAAGGGACGCCGCCCGAAACTTCAGCTGCCATGGCAAGGACCGTATCGGATAGTAAAGAGGATTAACGACGTGGTCTACCGCATCCAGAAGGTGCCCTGAGGAAGGATGTTGGTGGTACACCTGATTCGTCTGGCCCGCTACGATGGTGCTGTTTGGGACGCTCAGGCTTGAGGAGGGAACAGTATCGCGAGCCCATTGTTCATCGAGGCGGCGAGTCATGCAGAGGGACGCGCAGTGTAGTGGGTAGATAAAAGCTCGCCGAAACGGTTTGGAGGGGAAGGAGATGGATTTCTCGAGAGTTCGCCTTTGTTGTAGCCGGGTCTCGAACGTTTGAGAAAATTCTGCAATGTGAGTAATCTATAAAAAGGCAGCCCGCCGCCAAAAGTATCATCGGTAATTGTAGTCGCGTGTGTGAACAGCTTGTGAGCTGTGTCGATGACCTTGCAAGTTGTATTGTGTATGTGACGTAATTCTCGACTGCAGTGTACGAAGCGTGTTTCTACGGAAATGAAGTGCAACTTTTTGTGTTTGTAACCTGGACTTTTGATTTTACGAACCCATAAAGTCACATTATTTACAAGAAACACCACCAAGACGGTGGAGACGCTCACCTTATTTACAAGGAGTACTAAAGATACAGTAAAAATTCTTACCTTATTTACAAGAAATGCTACCAAGACAGGAAACGCTAACCTTATTTAAAAGAAATAAGAGGAATACATTGGAAATTCTAAACATATTTACAAGAAATACCACCAAGACAGTGGAAACGCAAAACTTACTTATCAGAAACACTAACAATACAGAGGAAATGCGAAACTGGTTTATAAGGAACACTAACAATACAGTAGAAACGCTCTCCATATTTACAAGAAATACAGACAATACAGTGGAAGTACTAACTTTATTTGCGAGACAAACAACCATATAGTGAAAATGCATACCTTACTTACAAGAAATAGTAACAATACAGTGTAGCTGTAAACCTTATTTACAAGACACCGTAATGGAAATTAATTATTCTTTCACACTGGCCGTGTGTAGGCTAAATTGTGGAAACGTAGAGTCAGACTGAAAAATTCAATGCCATAGCCGGGATTTGAACCACGGATCTTATGGTTTCCGTCCAGCCGCACTACCATTGTGCTACTATGGCCAACGTGCCGACATGACACTAAATTCTCCAACTGACTCGTATTTTCCCGGTAAACCACTTAGGAGTGCTCATAAACACATGAGACCAGTACCTTAATGGCGAATTAATACTTGTAAGTGCTTTAAGGCCCGGGCTTTATAGTAAACCACTATTAGGTTAATTAATGGAAATTAATTATTCTTTCACACTGGCCGTGTGTAGGATAATTTTGGAAACGTAGAGTCAGACTGAAAAATTCAATGCCATAGCCGGGATTTAAACCACGGATTAATTTCCATTAATTAACCTAATAGTGGTTTACTATATAAAACCCGGGCCTTAAAGAACTTAAAAATAGTAAGTCTCCATTAAGGTAGTTGTCTCATGTGTTTATGAGAACTCCTAAGTGGTTTACCGGGAAAATACGAGTCAGTTGGAGAATCTAGTGTCATGTCGGCACGTTGGCCATAGTAGCACAATGGTAGTGCAGCTGGACGGAAACCAGAAGATCCGTGGTTCAAATCCCGGCTATGGCATTGAATTTTTCAGTCTGACTCTACGTTTCCACAAGACACCCTAACATTTCAGTGCAAACGCTGTCATAATTTTCAAGACGCACTAATTCAGTGGAAGAAATAACCTTATTTACAATTTCAAAAGCGATACAGTGGAAACGCTAACCCTATTTACAAGAAATTATATCAATACAGTGGAAACGTTAACCTTATTTACAAGAAATAGTGACCTTACAGTGGAAACGTTAACCTTATTTACAAGAAATAGTGACCATACAGTGGAAGCGCTAACCTTATTCACAAGAAATAGTGGCCATACAGTGGAAACGTTAACCTTATTTACAAGAAATAGTACCATACAGTGGAAACGTTAACCTGATTTACAAGAAATAGTGACCATAGAGTGAAAACGTTAACCTTATTCGCAAGAAATAGTGACCATAGAGTGGAAACGTTAACCTTATTTACAAGAAATAGTGACCATAGAGTGAAAACGTTAACCTTATTTACAAGAAATAGTGGCCATACAGTGGAAACGTTAACCTTATTTACAAGAAATAGTGACCATACAGTGGAAACGTTAACATTTTTTACAAGAAATAGTGACCATAGAGTGAAAACGTTAACCTTATTCGCAAGAAATATGGCCATACAGTGAAAGCGCTAACCTTATTTACAAGACGCACTTATAATACAATGGAAACGCTAACCTTATTTACACGAAACACCAGCAATACAGCGGAAATGCTAAATTTATTTACAAGACACACTAACAATGCAGTGGAAATGCGAATCCTATTTACACGGCACACTAACAATGCATTGGGAATGCTCATCTTGTTTACAAGGCACACTAACAGTGCAGTGGAAATGCTAACCTTATTTACATGGCACACTAACAGTGCAGTGGAAATGCTAACCTTATTTACAAGACACAAAAAAATGCATTGGAAATGCGAATCTTATTTACAAGACACACTACCAATGCATTGGAAATGCTCATCTTGTTTACAAGGCACACTAGCAATGCAGTGGAAATGCTAACCTTACTTACAAAGCACACTAGTAATGCAGTGGAAATGCTAACCTTACTTACAAGACACACTACCAGTGCATTGGAAATGATAATCTTATGTACAAGGCACACTAACAGTGCAGTGGAAATGCTAACCTTATTTACATGGCACACTAACAGTGCAGTGGAAATGCTAACCTTATTTACAAGGCACACTAACAGTGCAGTGGAAATGCAAAGGTTATTTATATGGCTCACGAACAATGAAGTGGAAATGCTAACCTTATTTACACGGCACACTAGCAATGCAGTGGAAATGCTAACCTTATTTACAAGACACACTAACACTGCAGTGGAAATGCTAACCTTATTTAGAAGACACAATAAAAATGCATTGGAAATGCGAATCTTATTTACAAGACACACTACCAATGCATTGGAAATGCTCATCTTGTTTACAAGGCACACTAGCAATGCAGTGGAAATGCTAACTTTACTTACAAGGCACACTAGCAATGCATTGGAAATGATAATCTTATTTACAAGGCACACTAACAAAGCAGTGGAAATGCTAACCTTACTTACAAGGCACACTAGCAATGCAGTGGAAATGATAATCTTATTTACAAGGCACACTAGCAATGCAGTGGAAATGCTAATCTTATTTAGAAGGCACACTAGCAATGCGTTGGAAATGATAATCTTATTTACAAGGCGCACTAACAAAGCATTGGAAATGCTAACCTTACTTACAAGGCATACTAGCAATGCATTGGAAATGCTAATCTTATTTACAAGGCACACTAGCAATGCATTGGAAATGATAATCTTATTTACAAGGCACACTAGCAATGCAGTGGAAATGCTAATCTTATTTACAAGGCACACTAACAATGCATTGGAAATGATAATCTTATTTACAAGGCACACTAGCAATGCATTGGAAATGATAATCTTATTTATAAGACACACTAGCAATGCATTGGAAATGATAATCTTATTTACAAGGCACACTAGCAATGCAGTGGAAATGCTAACCTTACTTACAAGCCACACTAGCAATGCATTGGAAATGCTAATCTTATTTACAAGGCACACTAACAAAGCAGTGGAAATGCTAACCTTACTTACAAGCCACACTAGCAATGCATTGGAAATGATAATCTTATTTACAAGGCACACTAGCAATGCATTGGAAATGATAATCTTATTTACAAGACACACTAGCAATGCAGTGGAAATGCTAACCTTACTTACAAGCCACTCCAGCAATGCATTGGAAATGATAATCTTATTTTTAGGCACACTAGCAATGCATTGGAAATGCTAAACTTATTTACAAGGCACACTAGAAATGCATTGGAAATGGAAATCATATTTACAAGACACACTAACAATGCATTGGAAATGCTAACCTTATTTACAAGGCACACTAACAATGCAGTGGAAATGCTAATCTTATTTACAAGGCACACTAACAATGCATTGGAAATGCTAACCTTATTTACAGGGCACACTAGCAATCCATTGGAAATGCGAATCTTATTTACAAGACACACTACCAATGCATTGGAAATGCTCATCTTGTTTACAAGGCACACTAGCAATGCAGTGGAAATGCTAACCTTACTTACAAGGCACACTAGCAATGCATTGGAAATGATAATCTTATTTACAAGCCACACTAACAAAGCAGTGGAAATGCTAACCTTACTTACAAGGCACACTAGCAATGCATTGGAAATGCTAATCTTATTTACAAGGCACACTAACAAAGCAGTGGAAATGCTAACCTTACTTACAAGGCACACTAGCAATGCATTGGAAATGATAATCTTATTTACAAGACACACTAGCAATGCAGTGGAAATGCTAATCTTATTTACAAGGCACACTAACAAAGCATTGGAAATGATAACCTTACTTACAAGGTACACTAGCAATGCATTGGAAATGATAATCTTATTTACAAGGCACACTAGCAATGCAGTGGAAATGCTAATCTTATTTACAAGGCACACTAACAAAGCAGTGGAAATGCTAACCTTACTTACAAGGCACACTAGCAATGCATTGGAAATGATAATCTTATTTACAAGGCACACTAGCAATGCATTGGAAATGATAATCTTATTTATAAGACACACTAGCAATGCATTGGAAATGATAATCTTATTTACAAGGCACACTAGCAATGCAGTGGAAATGCTAACCTTACTTACAAGCCACACTAGCAATGCATTGGAAATGCTAATCTTATTTACAAGGCACACTAACAAAGCAGTGGAAATGCTAACCTTACTTACAAGCCACACTAGCAATGCATTGGAAATGATAATCTTATTTACAAGGCACACTAGCAATGCATTGGAAATGATAATCTTATTTACAAGACACACTAGCAATGCAGTGGAAATGCTAACCTTACTTACAAGCCACTCCAGCAATGCATTGGAAATGATAATCTTATTTTTAGGCACACTAGCAATGCATTGGAAATGCTAAACTTATTTACAAGGCACACTAGAAATGCATTGGAAATGGAAATCATATTTACAAGACACACTAACAATGCATTGGAAATGCTAACCTTATTTACAAGGCACACTAACAATGCAGTGGAAATGCTAATCTTATTTACAAGGCACACTAACAATGCATTGGAAATGCTAACCTTATTTACAGGGCACACTAGCAATCCATTGGAAATGCGAATCTTATTTACAAGACACACTACCAATGCATTGGAAATGCTCATCTTGTTTACAAGGCACACTAGCAATGCAGTGGAAATGCTAACCTTACTTACAAGGCACACTAGCAATGCATTGGAAATGATAATCTTATTTACAAGCCACACTAACAAAGCAGTGGAAATGCTAACCTTACTTACAAGGCACACTAGCAATGCATTGGAAATGCTAATCTTATTTACAAGGCACACTAACAAAGCAGTGGAAATGCTAACCTTACTTACAAGGCACACTAGCAATGCATTGGAAATGATAATCTTATTTACAAGACACACTAGCAATGCAGTGGAAATGCTAATCTTATTTACAAGGCACACTAACAAAGCATTGGAAATGATAACCTTACTTACAAGGTACACTAGCAATGCATTGGAAATGATAATCTTATTTACAAGGCACACTAGCAATGCAGTGGAAATGCTAATCTTATTTACAAGGCACACTAACAAAGCAGTGGAAATGCTAACCTTACTTACAAGGCACACTAGCAATGCATTGGAAATGATAATCTTATTTACAAGGCACACTAGCAATGCATTGGAAATGATAATCTTATTTACAAGGCACACTAACAAAGCATTGGAAATGCTAACCTTACTTACAAGGCATACTAGCAATGCATTGGAAATGCTAATCTTATTTACAAGGCACACTAGCAATGCATTGGAAATGATAATCTTATTTACAAGGCACACTAGCAATGCAGTGGAAATGCTAATCTTATTTACAAGGCACACTAACAATGCATTGGAAATGATAATCTTATTTACAAGGCACACTAGCAATGCATTGGAAATGATAATCTTATTTATAAGGCACACTAGCAATGCATTGGAAATGATAATCTTATTTACAAGGCACACTAGCAATGCAGTGGAAATGCTAACCTTACTTACAAGCCACACTAGCAATGCATTGGAAATGATAATCTTATTTACAAGGCACACTAACAAAGCAGTGGAAATGCTAACCTTACTTACAAGCCACACTAGCAATGCATTGGAAATGATAATCTTATTTACAAGGCACACTAGCAATACATTGGAAATGATAATCTTATTTACAAGACACACTAGCAATGCAGTGGAAATGCTAACCTTACTTACAAGCCACACTAGCAATGCTTTGGAAATTATAATCTTAATTTTAGGCACACTAGCAATGCATTGGAAATGCTAACCTTATTTACAAGGCACACTAGCAATGCATTGGAAATGGTAATCATATTTACAAGACACATTAACAATGCATTGGAAATGCTAACCTTAATTACAAGGCACACTAACAATGCAGTGGAAATGCTAATCTTATTTACAAGGCACACTAACAATGCATTGGAAATGCTAACCTTATTTACAGGGCACACTAGCAATGCATTGGAAATGCTAATCTTATATACAAGGCACACTAACAATGCATTGGAAATGCTAACCTTATTTACAAGGCACACTAGCAATGCATTGGAAATGCTAATCTTATTTACAAGGCACACTAATAATGCAGTGGAAATGGTAATCATATTTACAAGGCACACTAACAATGCAGTGGAAATGCTAACCTTATTTACAAGGCACACTAACAATGCAGTGGAAATGCTAACCTTATTTACAAGACACACTAACAATGCAGTTGAAATGCTAATCTTATTTACAAGGCACACTAGCAATGCAGTGGAAATGCTAACCTTATTTACAAGACACACTAACAATGCAGTTGAAATGCTTATCTTATTTACAAGGCACACTAGCAATGCAGTGGAAATGCTAATCTTATTTACAAGGCACACTAGTAATGCAGTGGAAATGCTAATCTTATTTACAAGGCACACTAACAATGCAGTGGAAATGCTAACCTTATTTACAAGGCACACTAGCAATGCATTGGAAATGCTAACCTTATTTACAAGACACACTAACAATGCATTGGAATTGCTAACCTTATTTACAAGGCACACTAACAATTCAGTTGAAATGCTTATCTTATTTACAAGGCTCACTAATAATGCAGTGGAAATGCTAATCTTTTATTACAGGATACTCGAACAGTAAGCGGGTAGCGCTAATCTAATTTACAAGAAATACCAACAATAGAGTGGAAACGCTAACCTTATTTACAAGACACACTAACAATTCAGTATAAACGTTTACTTTATTTACAAGAAACACAAGCAGTGCAGTGGTACCGCTAATCTCATTTACAAGAAACACTACCATGTCAGTGGAAATGCTAACGATATTTGCAAGAAACACAAACTTTAAGCTGGAAATGCTAAAATTATTTGCAGGAAACTCAAAGAATAGCGTGAAAACTCTAACCTTGTTTACAAGAAACACTAGGAATACAGTGGAAACGCTAACCTAATTTACAAGAAACACTAACAATGCAGTGCAAATGATAACCCTTTTTTGCAAGAAACACAAACAGCAAGCTGGAAATGTTAACCTTATTTGCAGGAAACCTAAACAATATAGTGGAAGTGCTAACGTTATTCACACTAACAATACAGTGGAAGCGCTTATCTTATTTACAAGAAACACTAACAGTGCAGTGGAAGCGCTAACCTTAATTACATACTCACTAGTGATTTAGTGAAAACACTACATTTGTTTTCAATGCATACTAACGCTAACAAACAATTCATTGTAAACAATAACCTTATTTACCAGATACACTAGGAACATAGTGAAAACGCGTACTTTGTTTACAAGTAGCGGATAATTTAGTTGAAAGTCCTAACTGAATTACAAGTGACGCAAATAATACATTGGAGAAACCGATTTCACTTGCAACTCACATAAATAGTTGAACTATATAACTAAACCGCGTTTACGGCAAATGAATACGTTTGAACCGCTAAACTTATTAAGGAAATATATGTAAGTTTTATATTCAACGCAAATAATACTGTTAACAGGCTTCCTCTATGTATGAAATAAGAGATACAGATAGCGCTAACGTTATGCATATCGCAAAAACAAAACATTCGAAACACTAAGCATAGCTACAAGTCACACAGTAGTGCTATAGTGAACTTAATCATACATCGCAATGCTAACTTTATTTACAAATCCCACAAATAACATAGCTGGAAAAGTTAACTCACTTTGGGAGCAGCCAGTGATGCAAAGGTTAATATAATATGCTCTTTATTTGCTGCGACAGCGTCTCTCAACAAGGAAGAATATTACTTTATTTTCTTCTTTTGTCATGTAAGTCCTTCACAGAATGAGAACAGAAAAATCTCTGTTTCATTCAGCATTGAAGCCAGTTTCTTCTTTCCTTCTTTTTATATTAGTCTAAAAATAACACAATATACCTTTATCTCGCCGAAAACCAGACGTAGATTCAAAATAAGGATTTTCTTCATATATTTCGTATTCATAACATATGGATGCTATAGTATATCACAATAAACGGAAGGAGTTTACAGTGTTTGAATTAATTTACTGACAGAGCCCACAGAGTGTTCACGTTATTGCATTAAATGCAAATATGTTTCTTTATAAGTCTCTCCCACTCTCAGTTTTTTCTATTCCTTTCAGTCTTTATCTCAAAAAGTCCTATTCCTTCCATCCATCTCTGTCTCTCACCCTTTCTTCCGGCTCTCTGGGGACCTGCCTTTCACCCACTCATTCGCCTTTCTCTGTCATCCTCAAATCCTCTTCCCTCTCTGTGTCACTTAAGTAGAATTTGATGAACTGAATTCGAGGATATTAATTAATTATAACGCTTATAATTACTTCTTCCTAATGCTTGCAGTTTAAACTACAATATGCGTGGTGGTTCCTTGTAAATAAATATTGGTAGTAGTAAACAACAACATTTATGTGAAATACTCTATCTTCTTCAGTAGCATATCAGAAACTGTGCTCTCTAACTACTGTGATTGATTTTTAATTTACGCTCCATTACAATCCTCCTTTGAAAAGGTTAATTAAAAACAGCGGAGAGCCTGTTTTCTAAGAGAGCGTCACATATTTCTCATATGTAGCCACGCGTATATATAATATATGGGTAGGACGCATATCAGGGATCACAGTAATAAACTTCAACGTTATTATCTGTAAATATAAAACACAGACTATATTCACAATATAAAAAATCAATAAATATAATATTTTTGCATTAACGTTGGCCATCATAAAAGATAGTTATCAAATAGTAACTGCTTTACGGGTGATTTGCGGTGTTAAATCTATGGAACTCGAGCTTCCAGCCAATTTACATACACCAAGGTCTGTATTAGAAACTAAAGATAGAGCCAGAGTCCAGAGGAGCTTCTGATCGACAGAGTAATTTTACCCAGCTGGGTTTCAGTACTGCAATACCGAGCCACTTTGCGACTTAACCTGCAAGGTGATGTAAATACATTTTATTCTGCAGCGACTGAACTTGATTACGCTACATAGGGGATTCGGCACAGAGCTCCAAACTTGGTCTATTGTACCAATGTCCAAAGTGGGGCACCGCCGGGAGGAAGAATGAAGCGGTAGGTTCAAAGAGCCACGGCAGTACAGAAGGCAGGATCACTACACTTTACCGTTTGGAAGTTCCCCGAAAGGCCAGTACATTCGGCATCCCACACTACTGCTGTCCGGAAACGGCCCACCAAGGCCCCTTATCAATTGCATATTGTGACTTTGTCGGTTCGTGAAATGAAAAGTCCAATTACACCACTCAAAAATGTCCTTTATTTCCACCGACTTACAGTTAAACTCTTGCCAATTACACAGAATTACGTAATGCACACAATTACGATTCACCAGTTCGTCCGTCACAATTTCACTTGCACTCGTAATTACGTACAATCTTCCGATGCTCTCACACAGTCTTCTCGTCGCACACTAGCACTGCATTCTTACACCAAGAACTGACTCACTCCCCTTGCACGACGTGTCGCTTATATAGGGTCCGCTTGCCGATCTAGAAGGTTCTCGATTAGATTGAATGTCCCGTAATTTCCAGACCCTAGGAGAAGGGTAAAGAGACAGCTCAGGGGCCCGACATCCCTCTCCTAACCATCCCTTCAGTTAGTGACAGGAGACAAATGAGTGGGCGTGGCGTGACCTCCGGCCCCTTCTCAGCTGTTGTTTGTGGTGCTTCCCGATAACTGGGTGACACTGCTCCCTCCTCAAAGCTGGTCGTCCCGAACAGCACCATCATAGCGGGCTAGACGATCCAGGTGTACCACCAACATCTTCCCTCGGGGAACCTTCTGGATGCGGTAGACCACGTCGTTAATCCTCTTCACCACCGGGTACGGTCCTTGCCATGGCTGCTGGAGCATCGGGCAGCGTCCCTTGGTCCGGGTAGGACGGTACAACCAGACTAGGTCACCTTGCTGGAACCCTTGGCTGTTGGCCTGCCTGTCATACCTGGTCTTCATGCGGTCGCTCGCCTTCTGGATGTTCTGGCGAGCCATCTCGTGCATGTCGTGGAGACGGTCCACCAAGTTCTCCACATACTCGGTCGCTGGCTGTTTCACTTCCGGAGGGCTTCCAAAAGCCAGGTCACAAGGGAGGCGTAACTCTCGGCCGAACATTAAGCTGGCTGGCGTCATCCCAGTTGTGTCGTGTGTAGACGAGCGGTAGGCCAACAAGAACAGTGGCACCTTGACGTCCCAGTCTCGCTGATGGCTGGCCACGACCTTCCTCAGGTGTTCCTCTAAGGTCTTGATGTACCTTTCGACCATGCCATCCGACTGGGGATGTAGAGGTGTCGTGCGGGTCTTGTTCACCCCAAGCCTTTGTAGTGCCTCCTTCATTAGGTTGGACTCTAAGTTGGTACCCTGGTCACTGTGTAGCTCTAACGGCACCCCAAATCGACAGAACACTTGCTCCACGAGGCAGTCTGTGATTGTCTTTGCCTCTTGGTTTGGGATGGCATACACCTCCGGCCACTTGGTGAAGTAGTCCACGACCATCATTAGGTACTTGTTGCCTCGGTCGGAAACTGGGAACGGTCCAGCAATGTCAACGGCGATCCGTTCGAATGGGGCTCCGACGTTGTACTGCTGCATGCGACCCCGGCTCCTAGTCTGGGGGCCACGATTCGCCGCGCACACGTGAGACTGACGGCACCATCTCTCAGCATCTGCTCGGAGTCTCAGCCAGTAGTAGCGCTGCCGAAGTGTGTCGATCGTTCGGTTCGCTCCCAGGTGTCCTCCCGAAGTACCAGCGTGCACTTCCTCCAAGACTTCCGGGACCTTACTCCGGGGAAGTACTAACTGTTCTCTCTGCGACTTCCCATCGGGTGACTCCCATACCCGGAACAGCACGACCGCTCTGGTCTTCAACGAGTCCCATTGGGCCCAGTACGACTTGTAGGTGGCGCTCCTCAGTGCGATGTCCTCCCAGGTTGGTCTCGTCCCTGCCTCCACTTCCCTCAAGAGTGGCCCCAAATCTGCGTCCACCAGCTGCTCCCTCCTCAGGCCTGCGCTATCCCAGCCATCCGCAGGCACTGCCGTGCTACTCGGACTGCTGCGGCACGCTCCTTCTCCTCCACTCTTGTACACTGGCCGCACTCTTCCGGACAGGGTCTTCGGGACATGGCGTCAGCGTTACCGTGGCTCTTCTCTCTATGGTGTTCCGAGGTGAAGTCGTACTCCTGTAGCCTCTGGACCCAACGTGCTGTCTGGCCTTCCAGGTTCTTAAAGCTCAATAGCCAGGTTAGGGCGGAATGGTCAGTCCTCAGGTGGAATGGCTGACCGTACAGGTACTTGTGGAAGTGCTCCAATGTCTTTACTACCGCCAGTAACTCCCGTCGGGTGACGCAGCAGTTCTTCTCTGCCTTGGATAGCGTCTTGCTGTAGTAGGCTATCACCCGCTCATGGCCGTCCTGGATCTGCGATAGGACACTTCCAATGCAATGGTCGCTGGCGTCGGTGTCCACAATGAAGGCGCCAGCCGGTTGTGGGAAACCCAAAATTGGAGCACTGCACAGGGTCTCCTTTAGGTGCTGGAAAGCGTATTCGGCGTCCTCCGTCCACACATAAGGCCGGTGTTCCTCTGTCAGGCGGGTGAGGGGTTTAGCGATGCTGGAGAACCCCTTTATGAAGCGGCGGTAATAGCTGCACAGCCCCAGGAAACTGCGCAACTCTTTCTTATCCCTTGGGCGAGGCCAGTATCTCACGGCCTTTGTCTTCTCCGGGTCTGTGGCCACTCCGGTTGCTGAGACTATGTGGCCCAAGTAGTTAACTTCGTTGCGGAAGAGCTGGAACTTCTTCGCGTTCAGCTTCAGGTTGGTCGCTTGCAGTCTCTGTAGCACCTTACTCAGATTCTCGAGGTGATCTTCAAAAGTCTTCCCGACGATGATGATGTCGCCCAGGTATAGCAGGCAGGCATCGTAAGTCAGTCCTCTCATCACTGACTCCATAAAGCGCTGGAAGGTAGCTGGTGCGTTGCAGAGGCCAAAGGGCATAACCGTGAACTGCCAGAGCCCTTGGCCTGTCGAGAATGCGGTCTTCTCCTTGTCTCTTGGGTCTAGAGCGACCTGCCAGTAGCCCGACTTCAGGTCCAGGGTCGAGAACCACTGTGCACCAGCTAGCGTGTCCAGGGTGTCGTCAATCCGGGGTAAGGGAAAACAGTCCTTCCGGGTGACAGCGTTCAGCTTTCTGTAGTCTACGCAGAAGCGCAGCTCGCCGTTCTTCTTCGTAACCAAGACTACAGGGGAACACCAAGGGCTGTCAGACTCTTCAATCGCTCCCCTGAATCTCATGTCCTCCAGCATGTCTCGTACCGTCCCTTGCTTCGCCAGCGGAACGCGTCTATGTGGTTGCCGAATAGGCCGGGCGTCTCCGGTGTCGATGCGGTGAAGCACTTTTTCCGTGCGGCCGTAGTCACTATCGTCTTGGCTGAAGACGCGCTCGTATCGCCTCAGTAGTTGTCGAACCCTCTCCAGCTGTTCTGCGGTCAGGTGGTCGGCCGCCCTCTCCAGTAAGCCTTCAAGCCGGGGCCCCAGGTGTTGCTTCGGTGCCGGCTCCTGTGTCTTGTCGATTGCTGTTACGCTCAATACGGGCTCACACGTTCCCAACTCCCTCCCGGCCTGGACGTCGTGATCGGTGTCCGTTGGATTTAGCAATCTCACTGGCACCTCCTCTCGGCACGGCAGCAATGTCCTGGCTACACACAGTCCGTGTACAGGCGTCTTCTGGTCCAGCATCATGTTCCTGGTTCTCTGGCCCTCCAGTCGCGCCGTCACCATTACCTCGCTCCTCGCGGGAACAACCACGTCTTCGTCCAAGACGACCTTGCAAATTCCAAGGCGCTCTTCGGGTTGACGGAGCATAACCTCTTCTCCGTTAAGCCGCAGGACCTTCTTGCCGACGTCGACCGTCGCCTCATGGCTCCTGAGGGCATCCAGTCCCAGGATCACCTCCTCAGCCACCTTCGCGACGAACACCCACAGACGCACGGCACTCCGTCCCAAGTTCAACTCCAGCAGGGCCTCCCTCTCCACAGGCAAGGTGTCGCCAGATGCCGTGACAAGCTGGTATGGCCGGCTTGGCTTCCTTGTCGGCAAACCCTTCGCCACGTCAGGTCTGATGATGGTCACGGCCACCCCGGAGTCCAACAGCACGCGGCACGGCTTTCCTCTTATCCAACCGTCCGCGATGAGGCTGTCATCCATACGCCGGCTGACGGCGCGCAGTGTCACTCGAGGGGATGGTGGTGATGGCGCCGACGTGCCCCTCTCCACGACTGCCCTTACTCGTTTTTCCGGCTGCTCTTCCTGGTGTGGGCAGTCTCTCTGCAGGTGTCCGGGTTGTCCACACCCCCTACACAGGCCACTAGGTGTTCGCCGGCGTCCCTCAGCTGGTCTTCTGTCTCCGGCGTAGCGGACACTCCTCGTTCTCGACGTCGGGATGGATGTTATTTTGGCCGCCTCCATCCTTAATGCCGCTGTCAACGCCTCGTGGATGGTTTTATAATTCCCGAGCATTAGGCGCTGACGAATCTCCGTGTCCCGTACCCCGTCGACAAAATTGTAGGCGGCTTCCCGGGATACGAACCCCAGTGGCAGGTCAACCAAGGCCTTGCTAGCCAGCTGCTCGATCGCAATGGCGAACTCCTGCAGCGTCTCCCCCGGCTGCTGTGACCTTGCCTTTAGCTGGCTGCGGTATGCTGCGGCTAAGCGGTGGTTCCCGAAGCGATTCTCCAGGGCTTCCCAGATGTCCTTGGGCGCCGCCGTCGTCTGCACCGCGTTTAGGACTTCCACGGCTCTGCCCTGGAGGCTGGCTATTAACTGTGTGGCCTCCTCCTCCAGTGACCATCCGTTGTGCCTGGCCACTGTGTCGAACTGGCGGCGGAAGACCTCAAACGTTGACGCGCCGTCATACTTGGGAGGTTTGACGCGCGCAGATGTTGTGTTGCGTCCCGGTGCGTCGGCCTTCAAATCCTTCAGCTTCCTGCCGACGACGTCCTCCACCATGGCGTTCAGGGACTTGACGCTGCTGTCGGCTTTCCCTTCCAGGTCGTTAACGCGGCTCGCCAGGTCCTCGACGCGCTCGTCCACTTGGCCCATCCGCTTGCCCAGCTCCGTCACGTCATCCCTCACGCCGGCCAACTGTTCTTCAAATTTGGTGGCGAGAGCCTCGTTCGCCACCTTCATTTCCGTGGTCAGTTCGGCCATCTTTGAGGTCATTGTCGTGGCCAAGTTGTTGTTAATCGTTTCCGTCTTCGCTGTTAATTCGGCCTTCATTTCTTCCATCTTCCCGTTGATGTCGTTGGCCGTCTTCATTTGTTTCAACTCTGCGGCCAGGTTGTCATTTGCTGCTTCTGTTTTTGTTGTTAACTCGTTCATCTTCGCGGCCAAGCTGTTATTTGCCGCTTCCGTCTTCTCTGTTAATTCGGCCTTCATTTCCATCATCTTCTCCAACATTTTTTCCAATGCCGCGTCCATGGTTGTAATCTTCGTTGATGTTGTTTTCCCGCTTCCTGACACCAGTGTGACTTTGTGGGTTCGTGAAATGAAAAGTCCAATTACACCACTCAAAAATGCTCTTTATTTCCACCGACCAACAGTTAAACTCTTGCCAATTACAGAGAATTACGTAATGCACAGTTACGATTCACCAGTTCGTCCGTTACAATTTCACTTGCACTCGTAATTTCGTACAATCTTCCGATGCTCTCACACAGAGTTCTCGTCGCACGATAGCACTGCATTCTTACACCAAGAACTGACTCACTCCCCTTGCACGACGTGTTTCTTATATAGGGTCCGCTTTCCAATCTGGAAGGTTCTCGATTAGATTGAATGTCCCGTAATTTCCAGACCCTAGGAGAAGGGTAAAGAGACAGCTCAGGGGTCCGACATCCCTCTCCTAACCATCCCTTCAGATAGTGACAGGAGACAAATGAGTGGGCGTGGCGTGGCCTCCGGCCCCTTCTCAGCTGTTGTTTGTGGTGCTTCCCGATAACTGGGTGACAATATGATTCTGACATGCAACGCTGAGACACCCACCGAAACTTCTATCCAGATTGTAACCAGCAGATGCATGATGATGTGAAATGATAATGGTGAAGAAATGGAGGGACTATTCACCATTCGCGGGCGACCTGGGAAAACCACCGAAAATAGACTACGTGTCAGGTGGGTTGGCCGGCCAAAGGAATGTAACCTCAACCTCCCCACTGCAGGCCACAGGCCATTCGACCTAAGCCATCCAGCTCGGTTTCTGCAGAGAAAGAGGCTTTCACATTGTTTGGATATGTCATTTAGATTTAGTTGTTTTTTGCGTAAAATGGGATAACGACGAATGCTTTTCCTCCCGCGTTGCTACTTAGCGTTCCCCTACTTAGAGGCCAATCACGACCTTGTTTACCCCATTTTGGCTACCGCTTTCGGTTTTCCTAACCATCAGGTTTTGGCAATGCGGGACGCATCGTTGTTGGGAACAACACTGGAATCATGGGGCGCAACTGATGACCTAAAATATTCAAATTACCTTTGACTGAAAGTCTGCCCCCACATTAAAATTCATTCTTAAGCGTTAGAATCAAGGAATGGGTATTTTAGGCTTCTTTTGGAGATCTGGAGACGTATATGCTGCCTGATGTTGTATAATGTTGACGTTGACTCGTCAAACTATATGACCTGTTTCCACCTACCTGCCGTCCAAGATTTATGCTCCTGACACCATTTTTACGTTATTTCAGTCACTAATCGTTTAGTACAGCAGCTGGTCCATTAATATATGCTTTATGGAATTCTTGGCAGTCAGTGTCAACAGACACAGGACCCTTAAAATGACCATTGAGGTCTGCAGTCACTTTAGCCGCAAAAGTTTTTTGTTGCTTGGATATAATTCTTGTTAGTTTACAACGATCAGCGTCATTTATCAGCTTCCAGTATTACTTTTACATGTCGATGTCTTTCCGTCTTTTGTGTAGGCGGTCGTGACTGTTGAAATAGTTGCTGTTGAAACACTAAGTTGGATGTCTTATTACCGTTGCTCCAGCTGATCGAGCCCCCACAATCTTTGCAACCCTCTTTGCAACTCTGTTAAATTTTCCATTGCAAATTTTCCTGTGCCTCTGAAGCAAATACGAGGTGTATACTACTCGTGTATAACCAGCATTGATGCCAGTACTGATACTGTCAATAATAAACATGCACAATCAAGTGCGACATGTGCCTTACCTGAGTTGTTTACAGTCAAAAACAACACTCCTTTACTACCTCTGTTCATATTAGTTTGCCTATCCCCTGTAAATGCTCTGTCCTGTAACCACTGGAGTGTGATGAAAGTGTAAATTGCCACTGTTCCCCAGATCTCACAGCCGTAGAAAACAAAGAGCGAAATATTCGCACAATAGACTTGGAGTTCTAAGCGGAGAGGGTGTTCATGGAGCAAAAAATAGGGTGCAATTGCTGGTGGACTGCATGGACCTCGCCTTTCGTATGCGGAACGTAACTTAATTTCGGTCTAGTGTCAACCCGAGATGTTTCGCCGTTTGAACAGAGAAGATCTGCGGGCGTCGTAACACAAACTTTGTATGCAACCAAGTGGGTCTGGTTTTACCAGCAACATCGCAGAACTTTTCTCCATTTTGGTTTAATCTGTCAATGGCGCAGAGCTGAGATTGAATTTGCCGAAAGTGGTATCGAGTGTTCCGATTTGTTGCGAAGATTATGAGATCTTCGACATACTGACAGGTTAGGGTGTTGTGATGAGTAGCCATGTCGGTCATGTAAGCTACTAAGGGCGCCAGACAGCAAACTACATTCTAGGACTCCGGCACCAATGGGCCACTCTGTGGGCAGTGACCCCTCCACCTTTACTCGGAACCTGAGGTTTTCAAGAAAACCTGCCAACCAGGTAATGTACAGAGAGGGGATTTTGTTCTTCATTGTAGATAAGCCCTACATGCCAGGTGGTAGAGAAGGCTTTTTCCACACCGAACTCTACAGCCACCTTTTCGAATCTGCCTTGGAAGGCCAGGGAGACTTTCTCGGCGAACATCAGTAGTTACTCAGTGGAGGAAGGCCGTCCGTCCATCTGTCCGTGACGCTGAAAGCTATACACCGCCCGAAGGTTTATTCTGCTTACTCGTCTTAAAACGGATTTAGCTCCATGAAAGTGCTTCCGATGAAATTTTGTAGGTTGGGTTATAAAGACTATATGGGAATAAATTCATTTTTTATTTGTTTGTAATTTACGTCCTCCAATCTTAAGTCATATCGGGCGATGAATGGAATGGATGAAATGATGCTCAAATGAGTCCGGGGTCCATAAAGCTTAGAGTTACCCGACATTCGTCTTACAGGATAAGGCAAAACTCCGAAAAAGCTTTATCCAGGTAATTCACCCTGACCTACATTCGAACTCGGGACCTCTTGAACGTGAGAAATGTGCCGTTTGTTTTCTCCCCGGCACATTTTGATGCCCTTCCGGTTCGAGGGCGCTGCTGTCTTGTTGTTTTGGGCTTTCCGCCGTTCCTCTCTGGGGGCGCTGTGGTGCCCGAGGCTTCTTGGGTGGCTCCTTCGAACCGGGAGACCAGTGTGTGTGCCTGGTTGGTATCGCGTGGGTGTTTCTTAGGGTAAGTGCTCCAATTAGGCTTTCCCGATTTTTCTCTTAGAGTTTTTTCATAATTGGTCTTTTTGGTGAGCCGTGTGGTTTAATGGGGCTCTTTCTCCCAGATTGGGACCAGAAGTAGATAGTTACCTTTATCTGTCTGGTTGGTCTATGCAAAGTGTAGCAAATAGAACAAACGAGAAAATAAATCCATGTTAAGGTTCTGATATTGGCGTATGATTTTAATTTAATCCCATGACCCTGGGTTGGCCCGCACAAATTGGTAGCAGAGCGTGGTTCATTTGACGCTTGGCTCTCGGCTTGGTTTCCGCGCGTTCGTGTTTGTTACTTTTGACGTTCTTTGCGCCTACTACTGTATCCTGTGGCAGTTAGGAATGGCGACTTCCTTAGCAAATGTTGACCGCTTGCGTAAAGGTGAGCTGCTTCTTGAGTTGTTAATTCGTGGTGGGCAGGCCTCTCCTGCGGCCGACTGGTCGGCCATATTAGACGCATTGCGTCTTGTCAAGGACAAACCGTTCATTGCTTTACCTGATATGCATGATTTAGTTGCCAATTCCCCTCAAGTGTGTTCTGAAGCGCTTTTAGAGTTGGGTGAGGTTATCCAAGATTTGGAACGTGAGGGGTCCCCTTCAAGAGGACAGCAGGTCCGTTTATTGGCACGATTATCTCATTACCTATTTTCCGCGTTCCGAGGTTTTACCTCGTGTTAAGACACTCACACAAAATTTTGAGGCGCTCCTCGAGAAATTTAACGCCATGACTCGTCAAGGGGAAGAAGACGCTAAGCTGTATTTTCCGGAGACCTCGTCTTCCCCGTCTGTGAGTCCCGTAGCTTCTTCTTCGACGCCATTTCTTGCCTTAAAAATCATTCACCCTTTACAGCAGTTGGTGGAGACAGTGGATATGTTCGAGGTGTCGGATGTGCTGTCGGCTTTCAGGTTTATGAAATTCCTAGTAAAGCTTAACAAGGTAGCCATGGTGCACTCGGTTTCTTCCGATTTAACGATGCAGGCAGTTGCGACCAAGGTCAAAGGTGTACTTTTGAATCTTTTTCTTAGAGCAAGGCAATCAGCTGACCCTTTAAGTACTTTTTACTTTTCATGCTTTGGTTTTGGAATTCTTTATCCCGCGTCGTGAATCATTAAAATTATTGCAAGACCATTATTTACGACTTCAAGGTCTGGCCGAACCGTTTGCCCAGTATATGGAACGGGTCAGAGACGTGGCCTTTGCCTTACGTCTCCCAGAAACGGAGCAGGCAGTTTGTGACGTCTTCATTTCGGGTTTGAATCCCGAAGCTCGCTCCAGTCTTGTTTTCGCGACACGCCCTAATACGTTTACGGCATTGGAATCTTTAGTGCCCCTGCTTAATGAGTGTTCTTCTGTAGATCGATCTCGCTTAGGTGAAGTGTTGAATTCACCTCCCCCACCACGGGCGAATCGTGGAGATGGTTTAACACCCGGCGTCCGACCTGGGTCATCACCTCACGGGCTCCGGGTAAGATGCTACGGTTGTCAGGAGGTAGGACATATGGTTAAGAACTGTAGTTTTCCTCGCCCAACGGGCATGGACCCTTCGAAATCTGGACGTGATAGTCGTTTCCGGCAGCGCCCCATTTGACGCCAGAAGTTACCTGCCATGAGCGCGAGTTTGGCTTCATCGCGAAGCATTTTGGGTCTACCCCATTCTATTAAACCTCTTGTGCAGGTTGTTGTCGGTAAGGTGAGCGTTTTAGCCCTCCTTGATTCCGGTAGCTCATTTTCTCTCATTAATCAAGTATATTTTCGCAATACATTGGCGCCTTCGTGTCCCAAGGAGGTGAGCTGTCAGGTGCAATGTTTGGCAGTTAATGGTCAGTTCTTTAACGTGTCTAGTAAGGTTAGGTGTACTATCCGCTTTCCTAAGTTCACTTGGAAACATGAGTGCTATTTGGTCCCTGATCTGCCCTATTTTGTAATCTTGGGGCCGATTTTATGTCACGCTCCCGTTTGTGTTTAGATTTTGCGAAGAAACAAGCCACTTTCGGGTTCGCGACTGGAAGTAGTGTACCTTTTCAGGAGAAAATATACGGCGTTCCACCTCGTCCTCGTCTAGGTAACGTCACGCTATTAGACGAGCGTGAGGCAGATATTTCCTTGTCTCATTTGACTCACCAACAAGCCGCAGTGGTGGAAGGTTTGGTTCAGGAATTTTCTTCCTTGTTTTCCGACCGATTGGGTGTTACTCATCTTATTACCTACGATATTCAGCTGACTGACCCGTCCCCTGTTAAGCTTTCTCCGTACCGGCTGACACCACCCAAAATGGCCATTTTGAAGGTTAAAATCAATGATATGTTGGATAAGGGTGTCATTAGACCTTCCACTTCGTCTTACAATAGCCCGGTTTTCTTAGTCCCTAAGGATGACAACGATTTCCGTCCTGTCGTGGATTATCGCCAACTCAATAAAAAAATACTTATTGAATCTACTCCCATGCCAGACCTCCATACTGCCGCGCATCACTTTGCTGGAGCACGCGTGTTTACGACTCTGGATTTAAACAGCGCCTATCATCAGATTCCTTTGTCGGATGAATGTAAACACGTGTCTGCATTTTCATCTCCGTGGAGATTGTATGAGTTTAATAGGATTCCCTTTGGGATTGCTACCGGTGCGCAGGTACTTTCCCGTCTCTTGGACAATTTGTTTTCTGACATTAAATTTAAATTTCTTTACCACTATTTAGACGACCTAGTAGTGTGCTCTCCTGACTTTGATTCCATATCTTACATTTACGTGAGGTTTTTGATCGCTTACAGAAGGCTGGCCTCACGGTTAAAAGGTCTAAAGTGAAGTTTGCTACCGCAGAGATTTCTTTCTTGGCTCATTGGGTGTCACCCGCCGGCATTACTATTGATTTAGAACGCACCAAAACCGTGCGCAATTTTCCACCCCCTAAGAACTTACGTGCATTGGCTCGTTTTGTTGGTATGGCGAATTTCTTTTCCAAGTTTATTCCTTCCTTCGCTGCCCGGGTTGAACCTTTGAATCGCCTTCGGCGTAAGGGTATTAAGTACGTCTGGGGTGACGAACAACAGCGTGCGTTCGAAGACCTTAAGTCCGCCATTTCCTCTCCTCCTGTTTTGGCGGTTCCAGATTTCAATAGAACTTTTATTCTTCAGACTGACGCCTCTAGTTATTCCCTGGCGGCGGTTCTTCTCCAGGATTTTCTGGAGGGGCGCCGTCCTATTTGTTATGCTTCGCGAACTCTATCTGAAGCTGAACGCAAGTTTTCCATCTATGAGCTCGAAACCTTGGCAGTTTTGTTTGGTCTCGAGAAGTACAAACCCTACCTGGAACATGTATCTTTCATATTGGAGTGTGATAACCAGGCTCTCACGTGGGCGTTAGGGACACCACGTAAAACCGGTAGGCTCGCCCGTTGGGGCTTGCGGATTGGTGCGTTTAAGTTTACACCGAGGCACATTCGTGGTTCTGATAATGTAGTTGCTGACGCCCTTACACGCATGTTTTCTGAGGAACCGCCCCTGTTACCATCTTCGGGGACGGTTTCTGGCTCTAACGCCTGTCTGTCGTTCCCCGAAATGTTTACCAGCATCGCTGAACATCAGCGCAGAGACGCCTGCATTAATCAGATTGTACAGCAGTTTGAGGACGGCCATCGTGTCCCGCCGTATTGCTTACGTGATGGTGTTCTTATGGCGCGTGCTAATTTTGACGGCGAATTTAAGATCGTTTTGCCCGATAGTATCATTCCCATGGTATTTGCTTACTTTCATCTTTCACCCTTTGGTGGGCACCTTGGACTAAACAAGACTGGCGATAAAATACGTGAGCGCTTTATATGGAAAGGCATGGATCGCGATATTGCGACCCGTGTTAAAGGTTTTAATATTTGTTCCATGGCTAAGCCGGCGCAGCGAACCACGTGGGGTGGTCACGCGTCTGAGGTGGCATCTAAGCCGATGGAAAAATTATTTGTAGATTTTATAGGCCCATTTCCCCGGTCGATTCAAGGTAATACTTATGCTCTTGTGGTTGTTGACGCCTTCTCTAAGTTCGTGTGGATTTCGGCCGTGCCACGTGCCACGGCTCGTACTGCTACGAAGGTCCTGAATAACATCTTGGCTGCTTTTGGTGCTCCACGTTACGTTGTGTCTGACAATGGCTCGCAGTTCACTTCCAATTGGTTTAAATAATTCTGTTTTCAGTGGGGGGTAAGACATATCACTACCACCCCATATTACCCTAATGCTTCCCAAGCCGAGAGGGTTAATAGAAATTTGAAATCCGCTTTTATTGCTTTCCATCATGAGCACCACAATCAGTGGGACACTGACTTGGGAAAATTGCAGTTTGCGTTTAACTCTGCTTGTCATGAAGCTCACCAGACCACCCCCTTCAGTTTAATGTTTGCTTTTGTACCCAGTTCCCCCTTGGCGAATACGTGGTCCTTAAATGATCTACATCCTCAGACCTTTTCTTCCGAAACTATTAGACAGAACTGGAGCAGAGCTTTTAATAATTTAAAACGTGCGCATGAGCTCACCAAAAGGCGTCATGAAGAAAATAGAAAACCATCTCCTTCGCGGTCGGTCAACTGGTTATGTGTAAATCTTTCCCTATAAGTTCGCGTAAGGGCGCTTTTGCTGCTAAATTAGCTCTGCGTTACTCTAGGCCCTATAAGATCATCAACATTTTTAAGGGCATGTCCGTTACTCTGGAGCACTGTAAAACCCATGAAATGCGTCGAGCTCACATCACTCAGCTAAAACCGTGCCCTGAGGGTATGATTTGATGTCTGTTTTGGCTTAGCACTGTTTGTTTTGGCATTTCAGTGTCTGTTTACGTTCCCGTGTTTGTTTTGCTTCTGCGCCCTTGACCTCGGGGCACGGTTGTGTTGTGTTGTGTGTCGCTCGCGTGGCGAGCTGCCAAGGCATGTACTCACTTTCTCCTTCCTCTCTCTCTCTCTATGCCGGCATATCTCTCTCTTTCTGTGTGTGTGTTTCCCTTATGTGTGAGTGTTATTTTAAAAAATTGTTGGGTACCCATGATTGTGTGTTATTTACCGTTTTATATATGTATGTGTATATATACAATGTGTCCAATTATGTTGATGTGCTTAATATTGTCTAAAGGTATTTTTTTCTTTATTGTTAAAATTTGGATTATTGTTTTGCTGAAAATATTTATAACTTGGAAAGTATTTATTAGTATTGGTCACTTCAATGGTATTTATCCTTATTGTTATTTATTTGAAGATATTTATTACTGTTACTCGTTTGAAAATATTTATTACTTGAAAGGAATTTATTAGTATTGGTCACTTCAATGGTATTTATCCTTATTGTATTTATTTAAAGAGATTTATTGCTGTTACTCGTTTGATAATATTCTGACTTTGTGGGTTCGTGAAATGAAAAGTCCAATTTCACCACTCAAAAATGTTCTTTATTTCCACCGACTTACAGTTAAACACTTGCCAATTACACAAAATTACGTAATGCACACAATTACGATTCACCAGTTCGTCCGTTATCGTTCCGATGCACGTACACAATTACGTATTTGCTTCCGTTGCACGGCGCTACTTCACTAACACGTCCAGCACTAACACTGACTGTCTGTCTCTCTGAAACCCTTTTTATAGGCATCTCGTCGTATTCTCGCCTTCTCTGGCTTCCAGGCGAATATTCCAGATGATAGAAGAAGGGGAGAGAAACGTCCAGGGACGGGTGACATTCCTTTAACCACCCTTCAGTTAGTGACAGAGACTAATGGGAGGCGTGGCTCAGCTCCCTCTGGTTTCCTCACAGCTGTGCCGTCATACCTTCCGCTAATTGGGTGACACTGCTCCCTCCTCAAAGCTGGTCGTCCCGAACAGCACCATCGTAGCGGGCTAGTCGATCCAGGTGTACCACCAACATCTTTCCTCGGGGAACCTTCTGGATGCGGTAGACCACGTCGTTAATCCCCTTCCCCACCCGGTACGGTCCTTGCCATGGCTGCTGGAGCTTCGGGCAGCGTCCCTTGGTCCGGGTAGGACGGTACAACCAGACCAGGTCACCTTGCTGGAACCCTTGGCTGTTGGCTTGCCTATCATATCTGGTCTTCATGCGGTCGCTCGCCTTCTGAATGTTCTGGCGAGCCATCTCGTGCATGTTGTGGAGGCGGTCCACCAGGTTCTCCACATACTCGGTCAACGGCTGCTTCACCTCCGGAGGGCTTCCGAAAGCCAGGTCACAAGGGAGGCGTAACTCTCGACCGAACATTAAGCTGGCTGGCGTCATCCCAGTTGTGTCGTGTGTAGACGAGCGATAGGCCAGCAAGAACAGTGGCACCTTGGTGTCCCAGTCTCGCTGATGGCTGGCCACGACCTTCCTCAGATGTTCCTCTAAGGTCTTGATGTACCTTTCGACCATGCCATACGATTGGGGATGTAGAGGCGTAGTGCGAGTCTTGTTCACCCCTAGCCTTTGTAGTGCCTCCTTCATTATGTTGGACTCAAAGTTGGTACCCTGGTCACTGTGTAGCTCTAACGGCACCCCAAATCGACAGAACAGTTTCTCCACGAGGCAGTCTGTGATTGTCTTTGCCTCTTGGTTTGGGATGGCATACACCTCCGGCCACTTGGTGAAGTAGTCCACGACCACCATTAAGTACTTGTTGCCTCGGTCGGAAACTGGGAACGGTCCAGCAATGTCAACGGCGATCCGTTCGAATGGCGCTCCGACGTTGTACTGCTGCATGCGACCCCGGCTCCTCGTCTGGGGGCCACGACTCGCCGCGCACACGTGACACTGACGGCACCATCTCTCAGCATCTGCTCGGAGCCTCAGCCAGTAGTAGCGCTGCCGTAGTTTGTCAATCGTTCGGTTCGCTCCCAGGTGTCCTCCCGAAGTACCAGCGTGCACTTCTTCCAGGACTTCCGGGACCTTACTCCGGGGAAGTACCAACTGCTCTCTCTGCGTCTTCCCATCGGGTGATTCCCATACCCGGAACAGCACGCCCTCTCTGGTCCTCAACGAGTCCCATTGGGCCCAGTACGACTTGTAGGTGGCGCTCCTCGCTGCGATGTCCTCCCAGGTTGGTCTCGTCCCTGCCTCCACTTCCCTTAAGAGCGGCGCCAAGTCTGCGTCAGCCAGCTGCTCCCTCCTCAGGCCTGCGCTATCCCAACCGTCCGCAGGCACTGCCACAAATACTCGGACTGCTGCGGCACGCTCCTTCTCTTCCACTCTTGTGCACTGGCCGCACTCTTCTGGACAGGGTCTTCTGGACATGGCGTCTGCGTTACCGTGGCTCTTCCCTCTACGATGTTCCGAGGTGAAGTCGTACTCCTGCAGCCTCTGGACCCAACGTGCTGTCTGGCCTTCCAGGTTCTTAAAGGTCAATAGCCAGGTTAGGGCGGAATGGTCAGTCCTCAGGTGGAATGGCTGACCGTACAGGTACTTGTGGAAGTGCTCCAATGTGTTTACTACCGCCGGTAGCTCCCGTCGGGTGACGCAGTAGTTCTTCTCTGCCTTGGATAGCATCTTGCTGTAATAGGCTATCACCGGCTCATGGCCGTCCTGGATCTGCGATAGGACACCTCCAATGGAATGGTCGCTGGCGTCGGTGTCCACAATGAAGGCGCCACCCGGTTGTGGGAAACCCAAAATTGGAGCACTGCACAGGGTCTCATTTAGGTGCTGGAAAGCGTTTTCGGCGTCCTCTGTCCACACATAAGGCCGGTGTTCCTCCGTCAGGCGGGTGAGGGGTTTTGCGATGTTGGAGAACCCCTTTATGAAGTGGCGGTAATAACTGCACAGCCCCAGGAAACTGCGCAACTCTTTCCTATCCTTTGGGCGAGGCCAATCTCTCACAGCCTGTGTCTTCTCCGGGTCTGTGGCCACTCCGGTTGCTGAGACTATGTGGCCCAGGTAGTTAACTTCCTTGCGGAAGAGCTGGCACTTCTTCGCGTTCAGCTTCAAGTTGGTCGCTTGCAGTCTCTGTAGCACCTTACTCAGATTCTCGAGGTGATTTTCAAAAGTCTTCCCGACGATGATGATGTCGTCCAGGTATAGCAGGCAGGCATCGTAAGTCAGCCCTCTCATCACTGACTCCATGAGGCGCTGGAAGGAAGCTGGTGCGTTGCAGAGGCCAAAGGGCATAACCGTGAACTGCCAGAGCCCTTGGCCCGTCGAGAATGCAGTCTTCTCCTTGTCTCTCGGGTCTAGAGCTACCTGCCAGTAGCCCGACTTCAGGTCCAGGGTCGAGAACCACTGTGCACCAGCTAGCCTGTCCAGGGTATCGTCAATCCGGGGTAAGGGAAACAGTCCTTCCGGGTGACGGCGTTCAACTTTCTGAAGTCTACGCAGAAGCGCAGCTCGCCGTTCTTCTTTGTCACCAAGACTACAGGGGAACACCAAGGGCTGTCAGACTCTTCAATCACTCCCCTGGATCTCATGTCCTCCAGCATGTCTCGCACCGCCCCTTGCTTCGCCAGCGGAACGCGTCTATGTGGTTGCCGAATAGGCCGGGCGTCTCCGGTGTCGATGCGGTGAAGCACTTTCTCCGTGCGCCCGTAGTCACTATCACCTTGGCTGAAGACGCACTGATACCGTCTTAGCAGTTGTCGAACCTTCTCCAGCTGTTCTGTGGTCAGGTGGTCGCCCGCCCTCTCCACCAAGCCTTCTAGCCGGGGCCCCAGGTGTTGCTTCGCCGCCGGCTCTAGTGTCTCGTCGATAGCTGTTACGCTCACCACGGGCTCGCAGATTCCCAACTCCGTCCCGGCCTGGACGTCGTGATCGGCGTCCGTAGGATTTAGCAGTCTCACGGGCACCTCCTCTCGGCACGGCAGCAATGCCCTGGCTACACACAGTCCGTTTACAGGCGTCTTCTGGTCCAGCATCATGTTCCTGGTTCTCTGGCCCTCCAGTCGCGCCGTCACCAGCACCTCGCTCCTCGCGGGGACAACCACGTCTTCGTCCAAGACGACCCTGCAAATTCCAAGGTGCTCTTCGGGTTGACGGAGTATAACCTCTTCTCCGTTAAGCCGCAGGACCTTCTTGCCGACGTCGACCGTCGCCTCATGGCTCCTGAGGGCATCCAGTCCCAGGATCACCTCCTCAGCCACCTTCGCGACGAACACCCACAGACGCACGGCACTCCGTCCCAATTTCAGCTCCAGCAGGGCCTCCTTCTCCACAGGCAAGGTGTCCCCCGATGCCGTGACAAGCTGGTATGGTCGGTTTGGCTTCCTTGCCGGCAAACCCTTTGCCCCGTCAGGTCTGATGATGGTCACGGCCGCCCCTGTGTCCACCAGCACGCGGCACGGCTTCCCTCTTACCCAACCGTCCGCGATGAGGCTGTCATCCATACGCCGGCTGACGGCGCGCAGTGTCACTCGAGGGGATGGTGGTGATGGCGCCGACGTGCCCCTCTCCACGACGGCCCTTACTCGTTTTTCCGGCTGCTCTTCCTGGTGTGGGCAGTCGCTCTGTAGGTGTCCGGGCTGTCCACACCCCCAACACAGGCCACTAGGTGTTCGCCGACGTCCCTCAGCTGGTCTTCTATCTCCGGCGTAGCGGACACTCCTCGTTCTCGACGTCGGGGTGGATGTTATTTTGGCCGCCTCCATCCTTAATGCCGCTGTCAGCGCCTCGTGGATGGTTTTATATTCCCCTAGCATTAGGCGCTGACGAATCTCCGTGTCCCGTACCCCGTCGACAAAATTGTAAGCGGCTTCCCGGGATACGAACTCCAGTTGCAGGTCAACCAAGGCCTTGCTAGCCAGCTGCTCGATCGCAATGGCGAACTCCTGCAGCGTCTCCCCCGGCTGCTGTGACCTTGCCTTTAGCTGGCTGCGGTATACTGCGGCTAAGCGGTGGTTCCCGAAGCGATTCTCCAGGGCTTCCCAGATGTCCTTGGGCGCCGCCGTCGTCTGCACCGCGTTTAGGACTTCCGCGGCTCTGCCCTGGAGGCTGGCTATTAACTGTGTGGCCTCTTCCTCCAGTGACCATCCGTTGTGCCTGGCCACTGTGTCGAACTGGCGGCGGAAGACCTCAAAAGTTGACGCGCCGTCATACTTGGGAGGTTTGACGCGCGCAGATGTTGTTTCGCGTCCCGGCGCGTCGGCCTTCAAATCCTTCAGCTTCCTGCCGACGACGTCCTCCACCATGGCGTTCAGGGACTTCACGCTGCTGTCGGCTTTCCCTTCCAGGTCGTTAACGCGGCTCGCCAGGTCCTCGACGCGCTCGTCCACTTGGCCCATCCGCTTGCTCAGCCTCGTCACGTCATCCCTCACGCTTGCCAACTGTTCTTCAAATTTGGCGGCGGCCACCTTCATTTCCGTGGTCAGTTCGGCCATCTTTGAGGTCATTGTCGTGGCCAAGTTGTTGTTAATCGTTTCCGTCTTCGCTGTTAATTCGGCCTTCATTTCTTCCATCTTCTCGGTGATGTTGTCGTTAGCCGTCTTCATTAGTTTCAGTTCTGCGGCCAGGTTGTTATTTGCCGCTTCCGTCTTCTCTGTTAACTCGTTCATCTTCGCCAAAAGCATTTCCAATGCGGATTCCATGGCTGTAATGTTCGGTGATGTTATCTTCCCGCTTCCTGACACCAGTGTGACTTTGTGGGTTCGTGAAATGAAAAGTCCAATTTCACCACTGAAAAATGTTCTTTATTTCCACCGACTTACAGTTAAACACTTGCCAATTACACAAAATTACGTAATGCACACAATTACGTTTCACCAGTTCGTCCGTTATCGTTCCGATGCACGTACACAATTACGTAGTTGCTTCCGTCGCACGGCGCTACTTCACTAGCACGTCCAGCACTAACACTGACTGTCTGTCTCTCTGAAACCCTTTTTATAGGCATCTCGTCGTATTCTCGGCTTCTCTGGTTTCCAGGCGAATATTCCAGATGATAGAAGAAGGGGAGAGAAACGTCCAGGGACGGGTGACATCCCTTTAACCACCCTTCAGTTAGTGACAGAGACTAATGGGAGGCGTGGCTCAGCTCCCTCTGGTTTCCTCACAGCTGTGCCGTCATACCTTCCGCTAATTGGGTGACAATATTTATTACTTGGAAAGTGTTTATTAGTATTAGTATTGGTTGGGGCCCAAATGACCTTGTTGTCGACGGGCCCTTAAACACCACACACTCACTCACTATTAGTATTGGTCACTTCAATGGTATTTATCCTTATTGTATTTATTTAAAGAGATTTATTGCTGTTACTCGTTTTAAAATATTTATTACTTGTCCTTCAAAGATATTTCTACCCCTTATGACCTAAAAATGTTCTGCAAGTTTGGCTGGTTAATATTCTTAGGTTACCACTTCTGCTGCTGGTTCCGTTTCTGGCTTTGTTTTATGTTTCAGCCTCCTCATCTCCTTCCGTGATCCTTGCCTGTTCTGCCATCCTTGGCTTTTTCGTCTCGTGCCGGACCTACCCGGCGGACCCGGTGTGACAGTGACCTTCAGGTTTGCCACGCTTCTTCACAACCTCGGGAGAGTCGCCACGTGGGAGCTAGCTTCGCTTCTAGTTCTTCGACTGTAAGCCACGTCAACCGTCTATTGCTTTGGTTACCCATTCGTGATCTGCCTGGCTGTTGTAAGGCGTTTCAGAGGACTAATCTGCTGCCCTTTGGTAACGTTTTGCCTCTGTTCACTTCTGCTCCTGAAAAACTTGCCGCCAGTTTTCAGGCGTTCTGCTCTCTACGTCACGACTGTGTGTGTAAAAAGAGACAGTGTTCTCAGTGTAAGAGTGACGTATGGTATGTCACAGCTGTGAGGGTGAGAAAAAAGGTAAACTCAGATTCACAGCTGCTCCCTACGTCACGATTGTGTGTGTAAAAGAGACAGTGTTCTCCGTGTAAGAGTGACATGTGGTATGTCACAGCTGTGAAGGTGGAAAGACTCAACTAGTGTACGCAATACTCATATTCATGGCTACCCGGGGCAGACTTTCTATGATGTTTGGTGCTCTTCCGACTCTCCTAGGGTTTCCTTCTTCGGGCTTCATCCTTCCGGGGTCTGGGATGGCCTTTTTCCTTTCCTTTGTTTCTTTCAGCCTTTCCCTTCTTTCCGTTTTGCTTCTCCACCCTGTGTTTCCGATGGGGAGGGGGTGTTTGTGCCGTTTGTTTTCTCCCCGGCACATTTTGATGCCCTTCCGGTTCGAGGGCGCTGCTGTCTTGTTGTTTTGGGATTTCCGCCGTTCCTCTCTGGGGGCGCTGCGGTGCCCGAGGCTTCTTGGGTGGCTCCTTCGAACCGGGAGACCAGTGTGTGTGCCTGGTTGGTGTCGCGTGGGTGTTCCTTAGGCTAAGTGCTCCAATTACGCTTTACCGATTTTTCTCTTAGAGTTTTTTCATAATTGGTCTTTTTGGTGAGCCGTGTGGTTTAATGGGGCTCTTTCTCCCAGATTGGGACCAGAAGTAGATAGTTACCTTTATCTGTCTGGTTGGTCTATGCAAAGTGTAGCAAATAGAACAAACGAGAAAATAAATCCATGTTAAGGTTCTGATATTGGCGTATGATTTTAATTTAATCCCATGACCCTGGGTTGGCCCGCACAGGCAGACATGCTACCACCACGCGAATAAATTCATGTTGTAGCTCTTACACTCCTCTGAGAGGATTACAGGTTAAAACAACTGTAGCACGCTGGTGAGCGTGGTTAAAGTGATCACTATACTTCGTGATTTAAATGTTCAAATATTTGGATACAGTTTCGTAAAAGAATCGGAAGGTGGCTTAGCCACAGTGTGTATAAGAAACCCACTCGTACCAAGGGGATGTCTGAAGCGTCCATCACAGCAGAGAAATGAAAGCAGCCATGTTCACCTCGTTTTTCCGGGCTTTGGATGTAATGGGCGAGAACATTTAAATCAGCAAATATAAAATAAGACCTGAAGTTTTTCTGGGTGATGAATATATTCATGATGGTCTCGGGAAACAAGCCAGGTAAAAAGACGTTTAGAAATTGATGTTTCGGGAGCGAGTATTGGCAGTGTTTTCTTTGTTGATTTTTGTGTTATATCTATTTAGTATTTATAACATTTCTTATGAATATCCTAATGATAGGAGCAATGTACACTCCCGAAACGTCGATTTATAATCGTCTCTTCACCTGGCTTGCTTCCCGAGAATATCTTGAATACAGAAAATATAAATTTTAGAAAATACCCGCAAATAGAATGACTACACAGAGCACTATATCAAGGAGGCCGTCAAAGGAGTTAAACAAAAGAGATCTAACTTACCAATTACTAACAACACAAAGACTGACAGCATCAAGGTGTGTACACCTTTCCATGCCGCAACTAATGAGGTCTAACGCATTCTTTCAAGGTACAATCCAAACATTCTCAATGCCGCCAAGAAAATTTATCAATAATTAAGACCAGTTAGAAACCGCCTGGGACTGAAGTTTCCGAGAGTTTTCAGAATGCCATGTGAATGTGAGAAAGGACACGTCGGTCCAATCGGACGGACCAGCGAAAAAAGACGCCAGTAGCATTGACGTAACATGAGACTCTTGCAACTATAAAAATCGCCATTGGCATAGCACAGTATTGAGACTGTACACCGAATAAATTTTGATAACACCAAAATCTTGATCACTCCGAAAAACCCCTCGCTCGATTCATCGAAGAATCTATGGAAATTTAATTACAGCCATAAAGTTTTAGCAAAGATCCTGGACACCAAGTGCACATGGCATGGGCACCAGCCACAAAACACGAGTGTGGTGATGTTGTATGTAGATACCTACCTGTAGTGATATATGGAGCTGACAATCTGTGGCGGTAGTATTAGTTGTGATAAACGGAGCTGACGACCTGTGTTGATGATAGAGAGGGTAATAAAAGTTAGTGTCCAAACGTTAAGCATAATTTGGAAAACAGGGAAATGAAAAGGGAAAACGGTGAGCGAGCAACATAAAATTGTATCACAATGTATGCCTCCCCTTACTGCTGATCTTTGATAGCTAAGTGGGTTCACGCGTCATAGGTCAATAAAACTAGGGCAGCAAACTTGTACCAGAATATATGATCCAGTGAGTGGCTCATTCGTTATTGTTCTCCCGTTGTGAACAGAGAATAGTTGTTTCGCAAAATGTTTACCAGATAGTACTAACGTGCCACAAAGACGTCAACTGAACCCTGTAATGAAGGGTAGAAACATCAGATATCTAGAGGCATGTCAGACACAGACCACAGCCTCTTGGTCCTTAAATGTGCCAGAAAGTCTCATTTGCAGGCTTTGACGACGATTTCAAGAAATAGGAGTTCGTTGTATCCCTTTATGTGGTAGCCTGTGGGTCACATCACCTCAAAAGCATCGATATTTAACCATAACAGCACAAATACATCGGATGCCCGCAAGACAGGGTTTTCCGAGTTTACAGCCGCCTTAGGCTTTCGAGTTCAGAGTTAAACTGTATACCAAATGCTTGAGGCAGTTGGCTGCCATGCCAGACGTCCAGCAGTGGTGCCCCACTCACTCGAATACACATACGGTCCCGTTTAAAATGGATTCAGTAACGTGCACATTGGAGTTTGAATGAATGGAGGTACGTGCTGTTTACTGATGAGTCCAGATTTAGTTTGAATAATGATTCTCGTCGCACAATAACCTGGAGAGAACGTGTAACCCGATATAATCTCCCCAACATCGTGAAAACACGCTCATTTGCTGGTGGTGGCGTACTCGGGTGGAGAGGCATAATGTTCAATGGAAGTACAGATCTGCAAATATTCGGCTGTATTTATTGTGAATGCCCAGAGGAACAATAACGAGGTACCGGAAGCACATGTGCAACTTTTCAAAGGTGAAGTTGGTCAACATCTCATCTTAATGGACGATAATGAGTGTTCTCATAGAGCCCACATGGTGACGTGTATCCTGAGAGTGAATATATCTAGCTTATTGTCTGATCAACGATATGAACCGTATAGAGCATGCCTGGGATTCATTAGTAAGACGACCTGCAGAACAGCATCACTGACAACACTTCCAGACCTCTGATATGCTGTTCGTTAAGAAGGGGGACTGCTGCCTGCAGAACTCTTGAACACCTTATAGAGAGCATGTAACGACACTATGAGGCCTCTGTAGCCATTTGGAGTCGTCACGCCCCATGTACTATTTAACTGCTCAGCACCATCAATGTCACTGTGTAAGTGATCGTCAGATCTTGTGCTTGCGTAAAATGGCGTCTCGAGGCCAAAACTGTCTGCCTTTTTATACCCTGTTGCATTCCAGATCATTCCAGATCATAAAATATTGAATCATGCTTAACTTTTGAAAACTAGTGTATTTAGATGACAATCTGTGGTGGTGGCAGTTATGGTGGTATATGGAGATGGCAATGTGTGGTGGTGATGGTGGTGGATGAAGATGAAAACTTGTGTAAGTGAGTTATGGAGATGACAAACTGTGCTGATGATAGTAGTGGTAATAATAGGAAATGACGAATTGTGGTGCTGATCTAGGGAGATTATGATCGGTAGTGGTGAGAGTAATATATGGTATTGACGAAGTGTGGTGGCTTAAGTGTGATATACGGAGATTGACGATTTGTGGTAGTGTTAGTAGTAGTAATATATGGTGATGGTGATCTCTTGTGAGGAAAATGTTGGTAATATATGGAGGTGACTCTCTGCGGTGGTGGTGGTGGTGGCGGCGGTGGTGGTGGTGACGGCGGCGGCAGCGGTGGTGGTGGTGGTAGTGGTGGTGGTGGTGGTGGTGGTGGTGGTGATAATGGTGGTAGTATATGGAGATCACAATCTGTGATGCTAATAGTGGTGATGATATTTTGAGATGTCGAACTGTGGTGATGATAGAGATGGTAGTATTTCTAGATGTCAATCTGTGGTGGAAATAGTGGTATAATATATATGCAGATGTTCTGTTGTGGTGATAGTGGTGACAATATATTTGGATGTCGAATTGTGGTGATTATAGTGTTGATAATATATTTATATGTTGATCTGTGTTGGTGATAGTGATTATATATGGAGATGACATTATAGGTATATGGCGATATATGGGTGATGGCAATTTGTGTGATGATTTATGAACATGACATCTCTTTTGATGATTGTAGTGATAATGACGATATATGGCAGTGTTATACTGAGATGACGTTCGATGATTGTGATGATATAGGAAAATAGTGGTAGTCATTCTACAAATTGTGTTCATTGATCGTTATGAAACTGATGATGTTGAAGATGTGATTTTTTTACTGATAACAACGGTGATAACTATAATGAGGTTAGGTGGTGTTAGTTGCTTTACTAAGGATAATGATGATAATGGGTTGTGGCAGTTTGAGGCTGATGATACGGATTTTATACTGAAATTTAAAAAATGGGCTTTAATTTTCACGTTATACGCCGCTCTATATTTATAATGAAACTTGTTATTAATATTTCCAAAATATCTTTTACTTACTTTTAAATGAAATTTATAATTGGTCATATTTATTCTTCATAATTCCCTTATTCGGGTAAGCAAAGTTCAATCATTCCAAGTTAGTGTTGCAGATAAATTGCTTTGCAGTTCTGGGTTAACATCGTAATTGTCATTTTTATTTAATGAAGACTTAAGTGGATTGTAGCATTTGAATACGCCTAATGTATGAAAAGTACAATTTGTAAAACTGTTTATATACTTGGACCTTATATATATTTGAACCATACTGTAAATTACTTTCGGAAGGCACAACTCACTTAATAAAGGTTTTGCTCAGAAAACTAATGGGGTGGTAAATTTACATGCTTTTTTCAGTATACTTGTTAGCCAAATTGTGGTATGTACTTTGTGGGATTTACGTGTGCTTCTCTAGTGACATTTTTTGATGAACTAACTTTTTGTACCTTCTCAGTATCAGAGATAACTTTGAAAAATATTGAAGGCATATTTCAATAGGTGGACGATGTGGGAATCAATTCCGTAGTTTTTGCTATAGAAATGCCACACGTTTTAACTGGATGTTGAGAGTTAAGGACTCGCCTTGTCATTAAAGTTGTTCCAAAACATGAGTTGTGAATAATGTTATACGCCGTAGAGGTTGCAAGGGAACTTGAAAGTCATTTAGTACCTACGTGGGGAGGAACAAAGTAAGTAAAATTTTGTTGGTGTGAAACCTGCAGTATATAAGGTTAGAGAGCACGGTGGGTACCATTCGATTGAATATGCATGGACTTAGTCTCCCGAGCAGTGCTACTTCGTAGAATACGTACCCCACGTTCCCACTAAGTATGAACTACTTATAGTGTTTTGTACCACAGCATTTCCTTTTGTCGCTGAAAGATTGCGTTTCTTATGCTCTATGGGACTCGGGCTAATTACTTCACTGGATTACTGACCCCTGCAGGAGGATGTCAAATACTGTAGAGGTTATGACACTGAATTTAGGACGCCAATTGTTTGTTCAAAATTCGTGTTTATTTGTAATGGTGTGCGTTCCCAATTAGCTCATTGGAAATGCGAGGATTTTGATTAATCCATTTTGTCTGAAAGTGCCATATGATGCTGCCGCATATATAGATTTCCTTCAGATAATAGTTATATTATCTGAAGGCGCTTAAAATTCAGCATACCTTATCATATCCATACCAGGAATGAGATCCCGATACCGAGATGGCACTTTTATTGAGGGAGTACAGGTTAAATCATCTAAAGCTTTTACCGCAAAAAATATTCCTGAAATGGAAAGTGCTATTGACGTGCGGTATTCTCAAACTTGATTGGTAGTCAGGGGCTCGTGCGTGTAGAATATAAACGGATTTTCATAGTACTCAGAAAGTGTATTTTTAAAGGATACGTGTATTTTTTAAATAAAACTATACCTGATCACTTCAACAAAATAAAAGCGGGGTAAATTAGAATTGCTTGTGGTAGGATTTTAGTGCAAGTAGTTTACGAGAAATTTTATTTTTAAACGTTTACACACGAACACTTGTACAACCTATGGTGACACAAACTAAAGGAAAAAAAAAGGAATTACACTACTTCTGGGTATTTTCACAAGTAAATAGAACATTGACCTTAGTGTTTCAATGTCCGGCAGCATACTAGATGGACTTAAACGTAGGACATATGAAGACGCTACTGGGTAGCAGGCTGTTGTTGAGAGTCTATATACAGTACAGTTCTACACATTGATAAGTAGTACCAAACATGACCAGTAATTTGCTTGTTAAAAGATGCAGCCTGAGAAATGTGTATGAAAATCCAAACCGTGTTTTCCTGAACTGCACCAAGTTGTATTGCTTAAGGTTTATAGGCTCCAGCACGAGCCACATTGAAATGCTTCTTTAAAGCTCGTAATGTATCCAATGTTAGTAAGATGTAAACACCACTGCACTGATAAGACTACCACGCTATTATAAACAGAATCAACCTGTTTAGCTGGCTGCGTTTACCTGTTCGTTGAAAGTATGTCGACACACTTATAGTGCCTTCCTTCCCAGCCCGGGTTAGAGAATTTCAAAACAATGTGTATCTCGAAAAGTGGATAGATAGTGGAGGATATATTCGAAGGCCAGCTAGCTCACCTGATGTAGCTTCATTGGACTTTTTCTCTTATGGGGATATATCCAGCCAGGGTCTAAGACACGGAACTAGAAGACTCCGCTGTGTCAAAAGAAAGAATACGGCATAATTGCGCTTCAGTATCTGCAGAAATATTAAGAAGTGTCCATGCTAATACTGAGAGACGCTTACATCAATACATCCAACAAGGTGGGCATGCATTTGAACATTTTTATTATAAATAATGCAATTATTATTATTATTATTATTATTATTATTATTATTATTATTATTATTATTATTATTATTATTATTATTATTATTATTATTATTATTATTATTATTATTATTATTATTATTATTATTATTATTATTATTATTATTATTATTATTATTATTATTATTATTATTATTATTATTATTATTATTATTATTATTATTATTATTATTATTATTATTATTATTATTATTATTATTATTATTATTATTATTATTATTATTATTATTATTATTATTATTATTATTATTATTATTATTATTATTATTATTATTATTATTATTATTATTATTATTATTATTATTATTATTATTATTATTATTATTATTATTATTATTATTATTATTATTATTATTATTATTATTATTATTATTATTATTATTATTATTATTATTATTATTATTATTATTATTATTATTATTATTATTATTATTATTATTATTATTATTATTATTATTATTATTATTATTATTATTATTATTATTATTATTATTATTATTATTATTATTATTATTATTATTATTATTATTATTATTATTATTATTATTATTATTATTATTATTATTATTATTATTATTATTATTATTATTATTATTATTATTATTATTATTATTATTATTATTATTATTATTATTATTATTATTATTATTATTATTATTATTATTATTATTATTATTATTATTATTATTATTATTATTATTATTATTATTATTATTATTATTATTATTATTATTATTATTATTATTATTATTATTATTATTATTATTATTATTATTATTATTATTATTATTATTATTATTATTATTATTATTATTATTATTATTATTATTATTATTATTATTATTATTATTATTATTATTATTATTATTATTATTATTATTATTATTATTATTATTATTATTATTATTATTATTATTATTATTATTATTATTATTATTATTATTATTATTATTATTATTATTATTATTATTATTATTATTATTATTATTATTATTATTATTATTATTATTATTATTATTATTATTATTATTATTATTATTATTATTATTTTGTCACCAATATCACTATCATCACCTTATTGGTAGTTTAAAGTTACGAAAGAGTTACAAATAACAACCAATTTGTCATATAAACAGTATATTGCCTGGAGAATAGCCTAAAGAAAATGTATATTTGCTAAGGTAATCTTTTACTCTTCTACGAGAGAAACTATCCGACTAAATCAAACGATTATTTCAAATACAACTTTCGAATATTTATATTCCAAAATGACATCAAATATATAATCCAAACTCATTATGTAAAGCTAATGCAAGTGCCCTGCATTTTATGGAGAATGCGTTAATAATTGTTAAATATGCATCTAAATACCTATGACAGATGCTAAATAAATCATAGGACTGGCAATAAAAATGAGGCACATTTTGTCCATAGAGGATTTCTGTTATTACGTATATGGGTCGCGCCCTCACTGGTTGGCAGTTGGTGTGATTTCCATTTGTAGTTTACCTATTGCTAGATACTGTCATTCACGTTTCCTGTGACAGATTTAAACCAGTATTTTTTCTATTTTCAAATCCCTGGTTTTGACTTTAGAAACAATCTATGCCTTTACCAGTGCTTATGTATTAGGACGTGTGTACTATTTTTCAAGAAAGTAAACGTACACTTTCCGCAGGTCAGTAGCATTCAGAAGGTATGTTCCGTTACTAGAGGGTATGAAAACTAAATCGTCCCTGTTCGTATATGCATATTGTCGTTGTCGCTATTTTAGCCTGTTACTCACTTGGAAGATTTCTAAGGCTGTGTTAACGGAATATGACAAAAGATTGACTAAATATCACTAAGAAAGTAGTAAATCTCTTGCAGCTGACATATTAACTAATAACTGGGTACCATGTCAAATAGATGGCATTGGAGACTATGCAATATGTCACTTATAACTACCGTACAGGCTTAAAATGCAGCTCAAAATTATCATTCTAATTCTTTAAAAAATCTTCATATTATCTCACGATGTTGTACGGAGAACCAAAAGAGAGGACCACAAACTACCTCCAAACATTAGAAAAGATTGAACAGTTGAAGCTGCTTACCAGTTGCTATCGAGTATACCATAAATTTGGTGGAAACCAATGAATTTAACATTACGAAAATATGTCACTCCCCATGAACTAGAGATAGGTTTTTTTTAATGACTACTACCACGGGTGTCTTTCTTCATCTGTATAAGATTAGATTATCTAACTGATATTATTACGAAATGAAGATATTCTAAGCGCCCAAAAATTCGTTCCTAAAATATTGTCGCATTTCGCGTAAAGTTATCTCGTAAATCTTCATTGTAAGTGTAAGCAGCTCCTAAGAGCGACCCTGTAGCATCGGACCTCCCCCCGGACCACAAGCTGTTGACCCAGGGTCAACAGAACAATTAATAACAAATGAAAAGAAACTCGCTCGAGTGATGGAACAAAAAAAAAAAAAAAAAAAAAAAAATTGCAGTCCGATGCTACAGGGTCGCTCTTAGGAGCTGCTTACACTTACAATGAAGATTTACGAGATAACTTGGCGCGAAATGCGACACTAGGGGGGAGGTCCGGAGCTACAGGGTCACTCTTAGGAGTTCATATATGCCTGGCTGAAGAATGAAATGAAATTACCCGGCGCCTCCACCAATATGTCACACCCTACATTAGAATAGATTTAATTTTTATTAGCTTTGGGGGGAATCCGTAGCGGTAGAGCTAAACTATCTCAAAAAACACTAGTTACACCACGCGGTAGGGTGGACATGTTATTTTACTGATAACTAGCTTACCTGCATGGTGGTGAAAGGTGGAAGGTCCAGCGAAGGAAAACTCACAAATGCATTTTAAAAAGAGGTTTAATAATTCCAGACAACTTACATTCAATTAGGCTTGTGTTCCGGAGGGTTGCTACAAACACATCCTCTTCCGCAGACGAGCGGCCGCCACCAGCGCGAGAGGATGTGTTTGTAGCAATCCTCCGGAACACAAGCCTCATTGAATGTAAGTTGTCTGGAATTATTAAACCTCTTTTTAAAATGCATTTGTGAGTTTTCCTTCGCTGGACCTTCCACCTTTCACCACCATGCAGGTAAGCTAGTTATCAGTAAAATAACATGTCCACCCTACCGCGTGGTGTAACTAGTGTTTTTTGAGATAGTTTAGCTCTACCGCTACGGATTCCCCCCAAAGCTAATAAATATTAAATCTATTCTAATGTAGGGTGTGACAATATTAACAATAAATAAAAGAAGGAGTATAAGCTGTTGTGTTCTCAATTTTCAAAGCAATTTTATATTTACAGAAACCAAAAGGCAAGTGTGTTTCCATAATAATTTACCGACTGGTATCTAATATTTTGGTGCATTTTCCGTTGTAAAACGTTCGTTAATAGCTTCCGTTTCAGAGCAGAGCTATATCGTAGATCGGTTTTGGACATTTGTGATTAGTTATATGTGTAGACGCATTTTAAATTTAAACACTTCATATGCATTGCACCTTCCTGTGAGCGAAACAGAAGTGTTTATTCATAAGACCGAGCGGCAAGGCTCAGGTTGTTTCGTGTGTAGCCCGCATTCGGGAGGCCGGGTTCGTTTCCCGTAGCCGAGCAATCTGATCCATGGGTAGGTTAATTACAGCCTCCAATTTCCTGTTCCTCCATTTCATCTCCATTATTATATCATGTAATATTTCACCTGGTTTTCTCTTACAGGTTCAAAGTGTCAGGGAGTGTCTCGGCGGTGCATGGTACGATGATATGCTCTGAGTGATCCAATTCCTCCTTCGGTAGGACGGTTGCCGGTCTCCGCACCCAGATGACGTGTTGGGACAGTTTTTAGCCACTGTAGGGTGTCATGTCCGTTTTCCTGACGAGGAGGAGGAAGTTTCCAACTAAGTGAAATGTAAGGACCCTGCCTTCTGCACTTACGTGACTCCTTAGTACTGCCACCCTGTGTCTCCTCGCGTCTCTTCCTTCCTCTCCGGGGATGAAACACTTGGGGGCATGGGTATAATAAACCAAGTGTGCTTTCCGTGCCGATTACCTTACGAAATAATCCAGTTATCCCAGTTATTCATAAGACAGTTGAACTACCAGGGCAAGCATTGGAGGAACGACGTTATCAGATATTACATTAAAATGATTTAGTTTGGTGATGCTCAATTTTCAGTGTGCTTAATTTCTTTTAAGGTGGAAAGATGCACATCTTCCACTATGTATTAGCAAATTTTTATACAATGCAGACGGGTTAGATATTTCAATATAAGTGATACCAGGAAATACAGAAAGGTAAAAAAAAAGTACGTCGTCTGAATGAGTTCTTTATAAAGGAAGCGAGGCACCTAGGGCGTGGGTTAGAGTGGGAGTAACTTCGATGGTTACCTTGGAAACCTGCAAAAGTTGCGATATGAAATAAGAGTTGAAGCCAACAAGTCATGTGGAAATTATTTGTAGAGATTTGTTATGAAATATTTGTGTTTAGACTAGAAGTTTATTGCTAACGGAACAGATCCACTGATCCCCCTTGGGACTTGTACTGTGTGATTCATCAGCAAGTTCTCTTGTTATTGTCCTAAAAGTTGAAAGTTCACGCCTTAGTTTAAACAAAAACAAACATTTTAATGGGGACTATGTACATCCCAAGAAATTCGACTACAGTATGGCGAAAATAACAGGTTCTCCACTAACCCATCTGTTAGCTTATTACTGTCCAGGAGTGTAGGTATAAAGTTTGCTTTCCTTCCCTTCTTCGGGATTTTAACAAAATGCAGATTGTGATGCATACAGAATTCGAATTATGTCCTTAAACAGAAGTACTCCAAGAAAAACTATCCAATAAATACAAAACTTTGCATTTGGTTTCAGTATTGTCCAGAATGCGATTCTGTCGGGTAACTGTAAGGACCCTGGACTCATTTGAGCATCATCTCACCCAATTCATTTACCGTCTGATATGAATTAACGTTGGAGGACGTTAATTACAACAAAAAATGCCATACGAGAATTTCTAAGAACGTTTTTCCACCTAAATGTCACGGAAACAGTATGGAATTAGTTGGCTAGTATATATCGGCACGGATACACTGGCCAAGATATAAAAATATGAATAGCGATTTCCAATTTGAGAACAGTATGAGTACTAGGAAATCCAAACAAATAAAAAAAAAATAAAATAGAGGTACTTGACATAAATTTTGTATTTTAACCAATTCCGCATTTATTGTATATTAATATTATGTATATCTGTCATGGTTTACCAATTATACTAAAGTCATCCAGTTTTAGGACATTCCAAGAAAGTTCAAGATATGCATTTCATTTGTAATGGAAGTATCTCAAACATATGATATTTTAATAATTTGTTTTTCGTAATTTAGTCCTCCAACGTTTAGACATATCGGACGGTGAATGAATTGGGTGAAATGATGCTCATATTAGTCCAGGGTCCATGAACCTTACAGTTATCCGACATTCGTCTTGAAGGATAAGGAAAAACCCCGGAAAAACCGTATCCAGGTAACTCACCCTGACCGAGATTCGAACTCGGGATCTCTTGAAGGTAAGACAGACACGCTACCGTATACGCTACCGAGGCGGGCATTAATAAATAAAAATCGTAGGGAAATTTTTAAGAATATAAATATTTAAAAAAATGTTCCATGTAAAGGGTGAGCAGTGGTGAGGAAAGTTTCTTGAAGGTAATTCTTGGAAAAGGCTAAATACCAAGTTTTCTATTTAACCCGCGTTTCGTTTTTAAATTACACTGTTCACAGTCACACGCACATACACGCACGCGAATACACAAATTTTTGTTTTGCTTTTATAGGACCTGAAAGCGTACACCTATTTTCAATAAAATCTTGGTATTGAATTTTGGAGGGACTGCAATATCTTCTCTATCTTCAACGAACGGGATATGGAAAGTAATAGCTAATAGTCAATAGAAAAAGCGATATGAGTACTACGATGTATCAGATAAGTTTATTTAGTGCTTAATCCCATACAATGCAATGCTAAGGATATGCATTTAATAATAGTTAATCTGAAAAGGAAATATCGCTTCAACTTCTCCTTGACATGGTTGGTGACTAATTAAATTATACAATATATTTTGTATCTGCTAACTATGAGGGTTGAATAATTTCTGTGTTATGTGTATTACTGCGAGGAAAGAGAGATTTAATGAGTAGGATACGATAGTCAAAGACATAACCATGGGGTATATTTGGATAAATACTGTACACATCATTATGAATCAAAGTTACTGTAGCACAGAGGAAGACAGCTTCCAGAGTTGTGACGTATTGCAGTCGGCATCGAGGTCTGCAGTGCGTGTGACGTCAGGCAAGAGCCGTGTAGTACCAAGTTGCGTATATAAATGACACTCTGGGAACAGAATCTGAGGGTTCAGTCAGGTGTAACACACTCGATGACAACCATGTGACTGCCAGATACATAATGTAACTGTTAAATTTTCAATGTGACAATTTATTGAAGTACAAATATACACACAAGAATGAGTTGACTGATTTTTGCAAGAATGTCCCCCAAACCAGATTTCCGAGGTTGTATTCACTTGCTGCATGGACATTGTGTATCTTTGGCTCGACATATGTGTGCGAACAATATTTTTCTGTTATGACATTAGCTAAGTCCAAACCCCGGAGTACCTTGTCGGTTCACAATCTAACATGCAGCCTTCGATTACAAATTTCCCAGACATTACGTCCTGAAATTGATTAAGTAGTTCAGGAAAACCGAAACAGAAGGGGTCGGAAAATATCCACGTAATTCTGGTCTGAGTGAGTCTCCTCTAGTTTGAAGAGAAAATCACTTTATGTTTTATTTTATTTACTTTATAATACTTACTTTAAGCAGTCAGCATTAATATTACAACATACAAGATGTAAGTTGTACATATTATTAATACCCGATAGGTTTCCTGTCTTTCCTATTCTGTCGGAACCCCAACACATCAAACTATTTCCTTCCTCTTGGGTAGCAGAAATCAGCGCGGTGACATCACACGCTAATCTGCATTTCGTTCGGGAGCATATTTCGCGGTTAGAGCTGGCGGAGCTGACGCCACACCACCACTACCTGCCTTCCTCTGCTGTATCAGTATATCATAGTAACTTGGGTAAGAACACATTTTTCTAGAAGTGGGGTGAGCACAACTTTGTCGTTACGTGTCGTGTCACAAGGATAAAAGTAACCAATGGAGCACCAAATAAAATTCCTTGACTGTAAATTAGTTGATCGCAATAAACGGATATGGCCAATGAGAGTTACTTCTGTAGATAAGTGGCAGAAAAGACAGAGCTTTTAAATTAGCCGGAAACAGCGGAAACGATGTTCGTTTTCGTTTTGTCACACTACCAAAATTGTTGGTGAGCTGCAATGGGAGATACGGGTAGCTAAGTTACAATACAGATTCAAAACTCGCGCTTCCCTCAGCGCAGTTTAGTGAAATATGAGGTAAGTGTAATACACGCTTTCTCTTTATTTGTTTATTTATTATTGGTTATATTGCGGTTGTATTGCTGCATAAAATTTAGAGAGCAATGCAACAATGCCTTATAAGCTTAATACCGAATTAGTTCTGCATAACAGATCACACAACATTTTACAAAATAAATCCTAGGCGATTGTAATGCAACCACATGAGACTATAGAATGTCGTGGAATGAAGACATATAAGAACGACTGGAATGAATTTCAGGTTATTTAACAATTTTGGTAGCTGATCTGGCATGTTTTATTGTTTAATACTTTTTTTCTTGTATGTTGGATATTCTATGAAGTTATGTTTGACGGTTAAGGTTTGACGACAACAGTGAGCTTGAGCTGACGGTTCTTTATGTAAAATGGCAGTGTGTGGGAGAATGAATATTACTAAGGCAACTATTTGTCTAATTACGTTTTGTTTTATTTTTTCCTGAGATACGTCTTCCTGTTTGGTTGTAGATACACAAGAATCATTTTGGGGGTGTTCGGTGGCTGCTCTCGCTGTTAAGTCTGCTTCTCTTTTGCCTTTAATATCTGCATTGGAAGGCATCCATGCAATTGTGATTTGTATCCCTCAGCTTTTACTTCTGCTCTTCTCAGTTCTCGAAGTTTGGCCGAAGGATTGGAGAAATTCCGTCCACTATCTAGGGGGAAACCTGGACAGAGCTCTAATTTCTCGCGAACACATCAAGGGCCTCTCGGCTCGGGTGCGGAGGGAAATTGTCTCACTGTCCCCTATTTTGGCCTCCAGTTCGATGAACGTTCATCTGAAGCTGCGCCTCTTTCAGGCGCTCATTTTCCCTCATGGTGTACGCCTGTAAGATTTGGAGCGTGGTCGCAGATACCTGGCTGCCATGGCTACAACGGGCATAGAATAGAGAAATTTGGTTTAGCTATTCTGTTGGTCACTCCTTCCTGATGAGACTACTTTACAAACCTCATAACCTCATCTCTTCCATACGTGGAGGATGAAATTTGTCACAATACTGCAAGATTCTACGCAATATTACAACATGTGCCCTAGTTAGGTCTTTTGGGGACAGTGACCCAGAAAACACCAGTTTAGGGCACCCGAGGTGACACTGGGTTAACTCCATACATCAGCAAAAGCTGAGCTCCACATTGAATCCAATCAAAAGTTTTAACCCCAAAATTTTATCCGCAACAGATTAAAATTAAGATTGTACTTAACCACTCCCACCAGTATGCAATGGATCATACATCCTGTACATAAAGCTATTGATGGTGGGCACCCAGCAATAACATTCAGGCTGTACTGAGCCTGCCAGTACCTCGATCGTTGAATCTTTATGTCGTACGTCTTAATCGAAATTTTCGTGAAGATGGTAAGGATTCAATATTGGTTTAAGTCAGTGAAATAACGAAGGTGTTACTAGTAGCTAAGAACTGCTACTGAATTATTGCATAAAGCGTGTAGTAACTCAATGAATAAAAGTAACAGAATAGATTTCAGATGGAAAAACTAAGTTTCATGTCGAACTTTCAAAGGTTTACTCTCATCGTCAAGCACTCTTACAATTACTGACCTTATTTACAACCTGATATTAACAGTAAATAATCTTTATTCATCTTATGGTGGTTTCTAGGAAATCTTACTATAGCAAAACAAATTTACTCCATTACGGAACACGTATAGAATTGATTTCTTCTACGATCCTTAATTAAAATAATAAGAGCCAGCAACGAACTAGAATACTTGCTATTCCGTGATCAGCCTCGAAAGTTGTTGCGCTTCCGAACCAGATAGAAACCGTTTTAATGCTCCAAAGAGATATTAGAATATTATCTACAGCAGAACACTTTACTCAGCCACTTTGAGAAGTTATGTAGAGATAATAGGCTCAAAGGAACTTATGGAAAACATAATTTATTGCATTTCACTTATACAGAGCTTCTTTTGATAAGTGGTTATGTTCAAATAACAGATCAATGGATGTACTTATTTAGATTGTTGGATCACTCATTCATTTCGAACTTTAAAAGCTGTTATGTAAGTGCAAGATACAAAATAGAAGAACTTGAGCTTAAAACGAATCGTATAAGCACCCGATAATGCGCTTTAAGAAAAGATAAATAGTTTGTAAATTTACCATTAATATCTACTCATGCATATTGTCTGAAAAGACATGTAATAAACTTATGGTAGATAAAATATTTTCTTTTATAATAATTCAACAAACATGACCAGTATGACCTCAAACTTCTTTTATTTATGTCTAATTATATCAGGCTTATTTTACGTTCAAGCTCTTAGGTGCAAAATATTTCTTCTGCAGAACAGACAACAAAAATATAATTTTACTCTAACTACTACGCATAATTATTAATTTGCAAAAGAAGATTTGCGAATGGCAGTATGATGCCTTTTGATGCACTTTTTAAGAATTGAACTATTTACTGAGTTAAGAAACGTTAATATTTTGTTCTACATGTTTGATTGTTCCCAGATTAAATTATATAAAAATCACATTATCATCTCTGTTGTGAGCAACATAATACCACAAACCTTCATACATAGCCATTATCGTTATGTTTAATTACATTTAAGTAAACGCATTACACTGTACTTTTAAACTGACATCGGCTGGTCCCGTAGCTCAGTCGGTAGAGCACCTGCCAGCCATGCGAGGGGTCCCGCGTTTGATTCCCGGCTGTGGTTCGGGATTTTTCTTAAACCAAGATTATTCCCTGTGTTCCCCAGAGTCTGGAAGTATACATGAGAGTGCGAGTATGTGCATGATCTAATGATAAAAAAAAACGAAATCCCAGGTACCATCAACTCAACGTCTACGAGATAACATCATCGCGATATGTTCCAAAGGAGAACGCCCACGGATAGGACTACTACTGTCAAAGGCACGGTATAAATGAAAAAACAAAAAAACTGGCATCAACCGTTCAGTGAGCTTTGAACGCGGATCTAAGCGCACAAATGAAAATATATAGAAAAGGAAACAGAATAAAGAGAAGAAAAGGAGCTGAAATAAATAAAAACAACAACAAACATATACACCCACAAATGAGTACATTTCATAGATGGATTTATGATTCCTTGCTGTGGGTGAAATTTATTTAAAAGCTGAAAAATCTATCAGTATTGTGGAGGACCAGAAATCTTGTATATAAACCAATGCTTTAGTTTTCTAAATACCGCTTTGGGGTATCTAATTTTTAATTAATTATCACGTACTATGCATATGTGACTTGTATTTTTCATAACCCGTAGGTCACGATTAACTTCTGGCATGGTGAGTTTCAATATTATAATATCCAGCTGATTTAAATAAGAACATGGTATGAGGTATAGTGGGCATGCCGTGAGGATTTTCAGGAATCTCAATGGGGGTGGCAGAGAATAATAAAAACTGCGTTGGCCAGCCAGGAAACGGTTTCTGGGAATGAAGATCTCAATCTCCGCGAAATATGGACAGAGTTTAATGAAAACAGTTCATTACCCTCTTCACGTGCCCGTTTACTAATAAATCCACACTGCATAAAATATCCTCCGTTCTCTCGAATTTCATCCACAAAAGGCACACATAATGATATTCCTAATCGGTTGTTTCCAAACACCAACACAATTAGGTTGTTTAAATGCACTTGACGCTATTTTAAAATTCCTAAATTGACGTCTCTCGCGCGAAACGAAATGGAACACATGTTTCCTGCGCCAATTCGTGACACGCAAGGGCCCATGTATCACCCGTTCTTAGTCAGCGTTCCAAGCCTAGATACTTTTCAAAGCGATACCACCCTTTTTGGCTTAATAACTCCGATAATATGACTTTCGGAATGTTTTACTGGCTTCTCGTATTCATTTTCTTTGTGCTTATTGGAAATTATAATTTTAGAAAGGATATTCTCCTACCATATTATTCCGGCTTGATAAAGAGTAGGATTAGGATTTCACTACGGATGGGATTCGGTACGTAGGTCAGCTTGTTGGGCCCATTGTGTCTATGCCCCAAGAGGGGCTCCTCCGGGAGGAAGGATGAGACGAGAGGAGACAGAAGGCGGCTGTCCCAAGGAGCTACGACTGTACAGAGGGTAGGGTCCCTACAGTTCACTTAGATAGAGACTTCCCCCGACAGGCCAGGACAACGGACACGCTCCCCTACCGCGGGACGGCAAAGAGCCCAGCAGCCGAGCCCCAAAGGTCCCATAGGGTCGCGGAAACCACCAACTGACCTACCAGAGAAGGAAGTAGTTCTCCTCAGAGCATGTCATCCTGCCATGCAACGCCGAGACACCTGCCGACACTTCTGCCCTGAAAGAGACCAACAGATGAGAAATAAATGAAAATTTGGCGACCTATATGAACGTACAGTGAACATTAACGGAGGAATGGGACTTTAAAAAAGTGAATTATGTGAATATCAGCTCATTTGTGGATCTAATTGTGGATACGTTTTCATAAGACAAATCGTTCTTTAGGCAACTCTCCGTGACCAAGCCTACAGAATAAAACTGAGCCTCAGATGCTACAAATCAAACGTACTTGAGGAGATTTTTCGCTATAAAGGGAAATATATCACCCAAGCAATTAGAAAATAGTGTTATTACTCCGCCGGATTCATCCATAATTCCTTCTTTTAATGAATACTTTATTCATAATGGGTAGTAAGTAGACTGACGACACCATAGCGTTGGAAACAGATTTGTTTGAATCATTCGACAGAAGCATGGAAATGTGATAAATTTCGTAAGAATTTGCAGGCATTAAACCCAGGAGTTTACGTTATGTGACAGATAATCCTCCCATTCCTGGTCAGCCTGTTGACATGTCCAGGCCAATCACGAGACAGGTTTTACCTGCCGCCAGTGGCTTATGGTAGTTATTGCGTAGGTTCTATGTGTTGAGGGTTCACCTAACCTGAAGCCAACAACTAAAGAATGCCTTAGTGTGGTTATGTTTGCTGACCGTGCACACTGAATTGTTGCTGATGACCCTCTAAACCAACCGGTGGAGCATAAAAAAGAGGTCTCGCTTATCTCCATCCAAAAAATATCATTTTTTTTAATCTCGTAAGGGAGAATGTTGACAGTGGTCTTCTGAAACTGGAATAGAGCAGTCCATTTAGAGTGGATGCAATATTACAGCGCAGTCAATATGGAAGGTACATGGGAATACCGCGCAACTAAGGGTTCGTTAATTCATGTCGGCCAATACAGAGTGCATTGCTTCTTCTCAGACTTCGTGAGATTTTAATGCATCCACGTACAGTCCTGCTATGGTAATTTGCGACTTCTTTATTTCTCAGCTGAAATTAACTTTGACGTATCACCGTTTTACTATTTAAGTGTTTGGGCTACCTGTTGATGAAGAAGGGTGGTTACTTGGCAATTTATAGAAGTAGGATTTTAATTATACGCCACTCAAGCTGTTATAAGGAAACACTCGAAACACGGGGCCGGTGTATCCTACGGTTAAATTGGGCTACAGTATAATGTTAATGAGCTGGCACAATCACTGCCACTACCTCTTGTTGGTAGGTGTTTGTTGACAATGAATACCGTCGCTTAAACGTAAAGAGCCTCCTTGCGAGCCGTAATTGTAAGTTATTTAAGTTAAAGATTTCTGGCGTATAATAGTGTATTTTGGATTGTGAAAAAATAATTTTATAGCACATTTTATGTTGAGAAACACTCTCTGATGCTGCAAGTTTGCCCTAACACTAAACCAGGGGAGGATACTGACGTCAGCTCACTCCTCTCTACATGCTCCCACTGAAAGGCAGCTGAACGTGCTGTGCTGCTGTGGGTAGGGATGAAGAAACAGTTTAGAAATATTTTATAGCGGCGTAAGAGTTGCAGCGATGCAGGAAATACCGGAAACAGGTCTGATAACACAAATAACGTCCTGTGTATACTGCTGACTTTAAATTACAAAATTGGTTCAGGGATTATGAAAAGTTAAAATTTGGTTTTATGCTGCGAAAAAATCTATAACAATTCTAGTTTATGTGAAGAACAGTCATGGTATAACGTAAATAAAATGGAACATTGTACTATTTTCTCTCTAATTTACCAGAGACCTGTATTTACTCGGACATTTATCGACATTTTCTGTTTCGTTTTTCTCTAACTAGCTTGTCAAATGTTAGCACGAAATTTGTAATCGTGCATGTTAATTGTGATCCCACATGCTGCTCCGGGATTTTGATTCAGCTAACTTCGTAACAAAAAATAACTGTTCGAAGGCATATGTGGAACCGACCGTACGTAATATCAGGGCAGCAAGTGAATACGATTTTGGAAATCTGTTCTCTCGGACACTCTTGTAGAACTCGTTCGAGACTTCCTTGTAAATATATTTGTCCAATAAGTCGTCATCAGTTCCATTTGGTACTGGGTAGCAACATTGTTGACATCCACTGAACAGGGGGTTGCAGAGAGCTGAAACGTAGAAAGTGTTTTTACATCTTGAAATCTGGACTCACACTAGTGACGAAGACTTTGTACTATCTGCACATATTCTTTAGCGAGGAAAATTACAAGTTGACTAAACCCTCCGGTCCCTATCTACAGCGCCGTTTATTTCGGCAACCTCCAGTTCTCACTTGACGTCACACGCGCTGACAGCCCTGCTCTTCGCCTCAAAACTCACGCTGCCCGAAGCTGTCTCCCTCTGCACTAAACTATAAAAATACTTTTTTACTAAACATAATACTTTCCCTCTCTTATAGAAGTACTGAACTAGCATCTGGCTGAGATAAGTACCAAAGATTGTGACTACACAGTTGATTGATTAACGTTTAATTAAATATTCTATATTTTTCTAAAAAGGTATACAGAACAATTGCTTATACGTAAAATTAAGACATTTGTGTTTCAATTTAAAGAGTAATTAAAATACATATCTGCAAGAAAGAATTTTTGGTTCGCTTTTGGAAGGGAATCAGATATTATTTGCTTTTGTTATATTTCGAAGAAGGTACCAAAATCAGGATGGAGTTTCATAGCTTTCTGCAATACTACTGTCTATTGTTCACACTGATTGTTCAGTTGTTTTTCTATATTTCAAGGAAGCAAAGCTAAATCGGCCATGGTCGTAGATTGATACTTTCGTGGTCACCATGTTAACGTGTCATTTGGATGATACCAATGGCTATGTTAGCACAGTATGACCAAAGATGAACTAAATATCACTTAGTAAATAGCAATTATGTTGGAGTTGAACTATTAACTACATGGGGTTAGAAAATATTCAATAAAGGGAAAACATCTTAACTTACAGATTTAACAGATTCAATATTTATAGTATTATATACCTCTAAAGCACGCTCCACCAACTCATCTCGTAGCTTAGTGGTAAAACACAACATGTTGAAAGCGATTTGAGGGATCATGGTTCGAATCCCAACATGTGGTCATGCTTCTTATTCCGTATTTTTCAGTTTTTTGGGGTAGTAACAAACTAATTTACAACTTTTCTCTTGTAGTAAGCTGTTTATATATGGCATCAAAGAGTATGAAAAAGAAGGAAAACACGTAGAATGTTGGTTTTAATGGAACCAAAATCTATGTTGGTATATAAGCGATGCTGTAACAATAGCTCTTGTACCTCAGTGGTAAAAAACGCATGTGCCAAGCTCGCCGAGGGTCCACCATTTGAAATCAATTATGTAGTCATATTCTTATTCCAACATTTTAAGTTTGTTAAACGCAGCACCGAACACATTTACAGACGCTCTCTTTCGGATAATTTATCACTAGATGACATTGGACAATATGCAAGTACACGAAAAACACGTGGAATGACGATTTTTATACATCCAATATCTATGTTGCATATAACCTACGTTCTAACATGTGTTGTCACAACTACAGTGACTGTCAGAATTTTTCGGGCAAGTATAGCTGTTATATCTTTAACAACAAAAGATTAACAACAAACCTATTTTATGGAAACATAGAGTCAGACTGAAAAATTCAATGCCATAGCCGGGATTTGAACCACGAATCATGTGGTTTCGGTCCAGCCGCTCTACCATTGAGCTAATATGGCCAACGTGCCGATAGGACATTAAATTCTGCAGCTGACTCGTATTTTCCCGGTAAACCACTTAGGAGTTCTCATAAACACATTAACAACTACCTTAATGGCGACTTACAACAAGTAAGTACTTTAAGGCCCGGGCTTTATACGAGTAGTTAACCACTATTAGGTCAATTAATAGACATTAATTGTTCTTCCACACTGGCCGTGTGTAGCCTAAATATTTTATTCTATTTTTCTCACTCCAGATTGTACAGTTACACATACAGGTAACAAAAATAAAGTTCCATTTCATTTCATGAAGCAAAAACTATTAATGTATTTAAAGTAATAGAAACTTTCCTATACAAAGGTATTCGGACAAAAAATGTAAGTACAAAACAAATAGAAAGAATGAAGGCCATGTAGGAATATTACTACTTGGTGATCCTTCCCTTCCTCTGTTTCACGTCAGTCAGCCTTCTCGGTGTGGTCTGCACCAGTTTGCTAGTGGTAGAACGGGACAATTTGTTCCATTCCTCTAGCGGTCGCCTCCTAACATTAGCTTTAAAATTTATGGGAAGTTTCCGTACTTTCTTTTCCAGTAATATTCCATAAATTCTCAATCGGATTGATGTCAGTACTCTGTGGGGGAAGATTCACACTTTAAGACAGTTGCACAACAACCATAGCCGTACATTATGTACCATATGTTTTGGGCCATGGTCCAGATAAAATTTAAAACAGTCTCCTATTCCCATATTTTCTGCACTTTTCTTCAGGTTATCTGATAAAGTCTGAAAATAATGTCGGTGATTCATGTATCCATCTATAAAAACTACCTCTCCTACTCTTTCATCTGACATACAGCCCCAAACCATAACATATCCCCCTCCATGTTTTACTGTCGCCTGCATATTTATTTCTTCAAGTTCTTTTACTGGGCTGTCTCCAAACTATAAGTCGCCCATCTGAGCCAGAAATGTTGAATTTTGACTCGTCGTAGAAAATTAATGTTTTCCATCAGTCCATATCTTTGCTGAGGTGCTCTTAGCAAATCTCTGCCGCTTGATCCTATTAATTTTGTTGATATAGGGATTTTTGCTTGCACTTCGTCCATTATAATGTTCTCTGTATAACATCCTCCGAACTGTGCTCGCGCTGATGCTGTTTCCAAACGCACTCTTAGCCTTAGCAACAATAGCAGTTGCAATAAAACGTGGATTATTTTTCACTTTTCTTATTACGGGCCTCTCTTCGCTTCTATTAAGGACCTACGGGCGACCTTCTTGTGGTCAATTATCAATCATATCTTGATATTTATAGTCAAGGAAAAAAAGTATTCATGCACCAGTGTTTATGTATAAAAACTTGATTTATTAGAAGTACAGTTAAAATCCAGAGAGGGTATATGGTAAACCAACAGTACGACATTTACCCCTGAATCTATACATATAAATCCATTACCTAATTTACCTCACTTCAAAAAGTAAATTAAAGCATTTGTGCCAGCTGGCTGCTCACAGCAAGGAAAACATTATTCATACACCCAAAGAAAATGACTATTTAAATACAATACAATAACAAAATTAATACTTTGTAGGCATTCCTCTTCTATCACTTTTGTTAACTCTTTGGCATGGAATTAACCAGTTTTTGTAGTCTCTGAGATAATATTTTGCCATTCTTGCTGAAGACATTATTTCAGAGCCGTCTCACTCCGTATGTCATGCTTTCGGATCATTCTTTCAAGGGTATCCCAAAGATGTTTGATTGGTTTAAGGTCTGCACTCTGTGCTGGAAACTTGAGCACGTGGGGAGTATGGTACAGCAACCACAAACGAAGAATTTCCGCTGTATGCTCAGGGTCATTGTCTTGTTGAAAGTAGTAATCTGTGCCTAAACTCAACTTATCAGATTTCTTTTGCAGTATATTCTTAAGGATATTTAAATAATGAAATATATCCATGTTACCTCAATAAAATCAAATTCCCCTGCACCACATGTAACCATATATCCCCATACCATAATTCCTCCTCCACCATGCTTCACTGTGGCTTGAAGGTGCTTGGGTTCAAGTTCAGTATTTCATCTTCTGCACTCCAAAATTCCACCATCATTTAGAAATACATTCAATTTACTTTCATCTGTGAACGGTAGCCTGTCCCAGAAATGCATGTTCTTGCTTAGATGCTCTCCAGCAAATTCAAGTCTCAATTTCATGTTCTTCTTGCTTATGTATGATTTATTTTTACTACTCAGAGCATAGAGAACAGCCCTTGATGTTCTTTCCTTTCGGAATTGAACTTTAACATATGCAGACAATGCAGAGGCTGTCAATTAGGATTTTTTATCATTCTTATTAACATATTATTTTCCTTTTGTGTTAGCTTCTGTGGTCGTCCTTTTCTTTCACTGTTAATGATAGAATTACTCTCTCTATATCGTGTTATTATGAATTGCACAGTTTCCCGGCTTCTTCCAGTAGCTTAGCAATGTTTGAAAATGATTTTCCCCTTTTGTTATTGGGAGATAACTGTCTTTCCTTCACAATTATTTTTTATTGTTACGGCTAGTTTTTCTGTCGCACGGCATTTTTAATGTCTCAGAACCATGAAGCAGGAGGTGTAGCTTGCCACTGAAGGCCTTGCTTACTGCAAGCGATTCGTTGGTGGTTTCTGTGTTTACATTTCTATTTGTGTAGAAATACTTTTTTACCCTGTCAAATATCGCCAGAATTGGTAGATCGTTTATTTCCTTGAGATACTTTTGTTTAATACTCAAACCTTTGTTACCATGCCACTGTTTATTTAATGAGGTGGTTACAAACTCAAAATCGTAGCGCTGCCATTTAACTTAATATGGAAATATCAGTGATCAATTCTAATTACAGTACTGTATGAATACTTATTTACATGACTGTATATCAGTAATAATGTCGTTCTTCATTATTACTAATAGTCATTGCTCAAATGTACTGTTCTTTCCTCTGCTCCCCATTTCACTTCTAAATGTTTGTGTCTGCTTTGTGCGAGAGTAAGGCCTTGATTGAAGCCTCCCCGCACAGCACATAACAAGTACAAATCATGCCTGCAGTTGCCAGCCATCCCTTGTCCGAAAAATTTTGACGAGCAAATTTTCATATCTCAACCAATTAACAGGTATTGTCCATTTTAAAATAATTTACAAGTCATAACTGCACCACTGAGGTACCTATGAGGCCGCGCCGTGGCTCAGTGGTTAGACCGCTTGGCTCTCACCAAGGCGGCCCGGGTTCGATCCCAGGAGACAGCAAAGTGAGATGTGTGGTGGACAACACGGCGCTGGGGTGGGTTTTCTCCGGGACCTCCGGTTTCCCCCGCCATCTCCTTCCACCGGTGCTCCATCTTCATCTCATGTACCATCAGTGTCACCGCCTGCTCTACCGTATGTAGTAAAAGCGGGCGTTAAACACTACACATTTCATTTTGCGGTACTTATGAAGTGCATAGAATTAAGAGTATAGAAATTTTGAGTTGTTTACGAAATTTTCCTTTAAACATAAGCATGTTACATGTACACCATCCAGCATCCACCATGTACAGCATTCGGACCACCTTGTCCGAAAAATTGTGACAGTCATTGTAAGTGTTAAAACGCACGCTGTGGCAAGCGAGACGAGCGTTCACGGTTCGAACCCCCAAACTTTCATACTTTTCATTCCAATTTTTTGAACTTATATGTCTTGCGCATGCGTAAAATGTTGTTGGAAGTACTTTGTGCACTGCTTTTAAATATTTCACTGAGAATCACAGTAAAGTAGCATGCCACCTTCACAAGGTTGTGTGGAGCTGATTGCATCTCAAAAGGGTGAAATTGTAGGCCAGCGGTGCTCAAATCAAGCAAGAAATATGTTGAAATCATCTCCTTCCATCCGCTACGACAGAATGAACCACTTATGCGTGGTTACTGAGTTCCGGTAACGGTACTTCGGTGCCATTCTTAAGTACAGCGAATTAAAGATGTACACATTCATGCGCTTCTGACTAGCAAGCCTTTCTGTCATTACCTTGGTCACTGGTAGCGCGAAAAGCATCTGTAGGAGAAGCGAACACCTACTTAGAGCTTGTTGAGTACCCTTGTTGTAGGCCATGCCACTTTTGTCGCAAACGTCTCACCAATCAGAGAACTGATTTGCGACCGAAGAACAGTGAAACAATGACTGGACGGATATCATGAGGGAGAAGTTGAATGGGCCAAATCATGCAGGCGTTCAGTTAGGCCTCGTGCAACAACGCTTGCACAAGACGAAGCCCTGGTAGAAGGTGTGAGGAAGCAGCCTTTATTACGCACGTTGGTCTTTGCGGATAAAGCAGTTGAGTATACGCCAACGATTAAAGCGTGTCGGGATCGCATCGCATCATCCTACCACTAAGTTCCTACCAGCATACTCTAGATAAAGGAAAGGTATTCAGGGCTGCCACCCTTCTTTCGCACTTGATGGTAGCCACAAAACAATGCTGCACAGTAGGAAACTACTTAGCAGAATGATATCGCACACATTATTGTGTTATAGGACTTCTGTGCATCATGCAAGCTGAGTAGTCAACAACTCTCAGCTAATGAATGCGACATCTGGTGCCTTCCGCAGGTAACCTACACTCATCCCCTATAGCAGGGTGTTTCTGGATATTAGAGGTACGGTTGTTTACTTTCTTCTACGGAATCCACTAGACCAATGAATAAGGATTGTGTGGATCAACAACTAATAAGGGATATTATGTCATACAAACAAGCAGCGTAGTGGAACCCTTAATTGTGTGATTTTGACCACCGCATGGAGCAATTAAAAGGGAGAAGGTAAACTAAATAGGTAGTATCACTATTTATTATGAAAATGAGATTGCATCTCATGTCATTCAGGTCATGCGCCCCCAGGAGTTTTGTGCAGTATGTGCTAGGAGATTAATAAGCCATGCAGGATTTGTTGTAAAGTATGCTTCAGAGCAGTTTAATAAAAAACGTTTTAATAGCAATTTAAGACACTTAATTATGTAAGAAATATACCGTTAGAAGTAAAGTAATCATTAGCGTCTTAGGGTTTACATCTAAGGTACCTTTTTCATTGGCTGATTAATCTCGATATGAACACTGAATAAAATTGGCACAGAAATTGCTACCTTTAAATTTATTTCTGAATATTTTATTTAGTAAGTTTATAATGCAGCACTCGCTTAAGATATAAATATACACCATTACTACATTTTACGTTTTAAGATTCTGAACACATAGCAGGAGAAATTCAGAAAGCGTTGAAGTGACACAAACATAAATGAAATATTCTTTGGTCGTGACTGAGAAATTGTTAAAAAAATTACCTATTGTTTTTGTTCATCGTCTAGGTTTCGTCTGGGGTAAAATTCGGCTGACTACCTATGTTGACAAATCAGGAAGGTAGCATGGCTCATCAATCGCTGCACAAACTTAAGAGATAGAAATGATTAAAAGGTTTGGAAACAGGAAATCTTGAGACAGAGTGTCTGTGACTCCTTTTATTAATTTCCTTCACGAAGATTACTTTGAAATCCCATAGAACATATATTTTTTCGAATGTAGTTTCTATTCACTCTTCGGCTATTCTGAGATATGGAGTGAGTGAGTGTGTGGTGTTTTAGGGCCCGTCGACAACAAGGTCATTTGGGCCCGCTGAGATATGGAGGAGTTGCATTTTCTGCATTCAGTGCTGATTGATAACCTAAACTACCTGCGTGTTTTGCCTATTCTACTGCGATATATGTGCAGGGACTCTGTTCAAACCTGGTACATTGTTTCAGACATGAAATATAACCCTATTAAATGTAGTTGAGTGCTGCCTACTCCCTTACTAGTAGAAAGTAAAAATAAAGGTATTCGATGAGAGTTTCACAACTCCGATCTCCTTCTTACGTTTTCCTTACCGAATTGGTATTGCATTTTTCAACTTAACCTCTAATGGAATTTCTGTTTCTGTCTCATTTTACATGACTACATGCCCTTTTCTCAAGGGCTTTCCAAGATTTCTATATTATGTTGAACAGAAAATAGAGCAAAGCAATAAAACAAATCTTTTATCCCTGCTATGTGTGGGTAACATTTTCCTTTCTTCCTTCACTTTGTTGACTCCTCTGTTGATTTTAAAAAAAAAACGTAGCTTTGAAATTATTGGTTTAGCTGAAAACATTATATGCAACAGGTCAAATTATTGTTCATTGTACATGTACTAGAAATTTTGCGGGATAATTCCGTAATATCTTGTTCATTTTGGTATATTTTTGGGTTAGATACAGTGTACCGGAAATGGGGTAAAGCGGATTCTTCTTTACGCATGTATCACCTTTTTGTCTGTCGCATTACTTCGGTTAGCATACTTATAAGCATACTTATTAAGGAGCTTTTTATCATACGAAAGTCCTCAAGAATGTTAGGTTCGGGACCCAATTACGGCGTTTCCCTTTTAGGCGTATTAATTACCAAACTGATGTTTAAGTTGATGAGAGTACGTTTCTTTCTTGGGATATCCCCTGAAAAGGTAATTTTCTTTCGTCTCTGTTAGGTTGTTTTGTTGCATTTATGAATCTTTAAAATATTTCTCATAATTAAATTTCTTCCATTTATTTTAAAATATTATTACATCCTTCTTAAAGGTGGAAGAAAAATCTAAATATCTTTTTCTAATTATATAAAGCAAAGTATTGGGTTTGGAGATTATTGTATTAATACACGATTTTCTTTAAGGAAATTAAGTGTTGTATGTATCATGTTATGCCAGAAAATGTTTAAATGGTGCACACAGTTTAATCCTTGATTGTGAGTATCTAATATACATTCCGGAATTAATATTCAAAATTTAATATTTTAGAATATAATTTCAGATAATTCACGTATTGTTCAATCTCTGCCCTGTCACACTATGTTATCAGAAGCTTGGCTGCATACACCACAACATTCAAATTGCTTGAAATTTGTAAAAGTTATCAAATTAATGCCTAGCATCTGCAAGTTTAGAAGAAATAATAGTGCAAAGCTCACTGTGCAAATGTTCAAGCCGATTTTCTTTTCTCACATGGTTATATAAAATATAAGATATTTTAGTATTTCGCTTTAACCATTTAAAAGGAGGAGAAGGATAAGAAGGAGGAGAAGAAGAAGAAGAAGAAGAAGAAGAGAGAGAATCGGAACGTTGTTGAAGTAAAGAGTAGCGAATTGGAAAATTAAATTTCATTGTAAAAATGAGTCAGCTAATCCAGATTTTGTTGAACTTACACGAACCGTTAGGTGACAAATTGACCTTTTTCTCAATTTACAGCTCATTTGTATATTTGCGTAAAAATATTCCAACAGTGTCCCCTACATGCCTATGGATGCCTTCTAGGCTGAAGTGCCCGAATTCCACTCTCCATTTTGCTGAATTTCATGCATAATATTAGAATCGGAAGGATCTCGAAATAACATTTAATAAGTAAATTTCATGCAAGACAAACTTATAATTGATTGAAAATTAGGAAAATAAGATTTCCAGTGGTGAGTTTCCATAGGGAAACCGAAATATGAGGCCGTAGTTCACCTCAGAAATGATTTAGTGAGATGTAATTTATTATAGGGATCATGTAATACTGTAGTAATACTGTAGTACTTAAAATTGTAAATTTTCTATATAGGAAATATTCGCCTATGTTAAAATGTTTCTGGTTCCGTAGTTTACCAGAGCTTAAATAAAACTGTCTTCTTTAAGCTATATAACAAGGTATTTGCAGCGCCCAGTGAACAATTTTATTGTACTACAGTGAGGGGTAAAAGTTTTTGGTGTTATTGTTATGTGTTTTCGGGACCTGATCAGAAATAGGCGTAGAAGAAATATCACAAACTTACGGAAAATCCCGTGTCACGTGGTAAGGGAAGTTATATGTTGTTGTAGCGAAGCCAGCAAAAGAGGATGAAAATTATGTCGTAGTAGTGCGACGCGTTCAATAAAGGTAAAACAGCCAATCTCAAAAAGGTGCACTGAACTTAGGCACGTAGTGCATTTCGTATATAAAGCAGTGGGTAATCATATCCCAGTCTTTAGTCCCTAGTCGCATTAGTCATTGCCAGTAATTGTCATGGAACCCATGTAACCGTGGGTAATATATTCGAGTGCAAATATGACAGAAGTGTCCCTCGAAAAGTCGGCTCTCCAAAGTTTAATTCCGGTTACAGTTAGTAGAAATCGAAAACATACAGAAAAGTATTGCGGTTAATATGTTTAGACATGCCTCTTATGGAATGTTTTAACCAGTGTATTTTAATTCTACGAAACCGGATTATAAGTGTGAACACTAAGTTGATTCGTTACGGACACCTTTAACTTCAGGTTGTGTTGAATGAAAGTGAAACAAAGAAATGCAGTAGTAGTTATATTGGCAAGTTTCACGTCGTCATTATTACTAGTTCCTATCTCATCGAACTGAAATCTCCGTTACCGATTACCTAGCATAAGCAAACTCCCCTCCACTGACAATTATAGCTAGGCAAATGGTAGGTACCATAAAACAAAAATCTCCTGAGAGAGTCATTCAGACCAAAAGAGACCCCGAGAGCGGCCTTCGAATCAGAGATATCGACGTACCTAGCCAGCCTGTGGGTCCGACCGCCTGCTGTTCTAGGTAATCCAAAAGGTGTTCAATCCGCCTCAAATGTGTTGGTTCTTTTTTCGTTCTGTTTAAGGCTGAAAAGTAGAGTTAGGCTTGAAACATGCAATGTCTCAACGGGGAGTGTTGTAAGCATCTTAGGAATCATTATGTAATTTGGTTTAAATTATTATCTGCACATGTTAATGCAAACAATGTGAATAATTTGTTACCAGCTACCAAAGGGCTCAGTGGTGAGTGCTGTTTGGAAACACCACTAGGCTATATAAGGATGGAATGATCCGGCCTCACTGACTTAAGTCCAGCAAAATGTCATATTTACTTCCTTTTTGCTGACTTTAATACTTAGATATCACTATACTTGATTATAACTCTTCCTTTGCTTAATGTACGTCCTTCAACGTTAAGTCGTATCGGAGGATGAATGAAATGGGTGAAATGATACTCAAAGAAGTCCAGAGCCCACAGAGCTTAGGTTTCAGGATAAGCGAAAACCCCGGAAGAAACCTTATTCAGATAACTCATCCTAACCGAGATTCGAATTTGGGACCTCTTCAACGTGAGGCAGACGCGCTACCATATACGCTACCCAGGTGGATTTTCATTAAAGGAATATTAAGTTACAAGAAGACCGGAATATTAGTAGTTCAAATCCCGACCACGGAGATTGAATTTTTTGGTCTGAAACTAGCTTTAAAAGCTTGTTTTAAAATCTATCAGTTTGAAACTATAATCAATTTCTAATCATGAAGTACAGTTCATTTTCCGAGAGTTATTTTTCAACATTTCAGTTAATTACATTGGTCATACAGCTATAAGGGAGTTGATTGTTTGTTATTTTATAATGTTGCATAAATAATTGTAAAATCTGTTTGTAAATGTTTTAATAGCCTTGCGCTTGCAAATAAAGCAATTTATGACATGGTTGATGGAGAGGGTAGCCTAAAGAATATTCTGTCAAAATATCTTTCCTCATTGCTGCATGGAAACGGGAAGTGTAGAAGTAGTTTTATTTGCACGACTGCTGGTGGAAATTCTCCTTGGGATTCGTTTCTTTTCAGAATTCCACCCTACACTGCATGACTGGTTCATGTGTGAGGAGAGCTAAGTTAGGGTAGCTCGGGATTTGCATCTCACGGTATCTTCGAGTCCAAACAATGCAAGAAACGGGAGTGAAGTGGCGTTAGGGAAGCAAAGGAGGAAATGCAGTTGGGGAGGAAGTAAGAGAAAGGAATAATGAAAGAGGAAGAGAAGTGGAGAAATGGGCGCCTGGTCGGCTACGGTATGAGTTGAGGTAGTTTCGTGGGGTCTACGAGAGAATCGGATCCACCAGTGTGGAAAGTATAACCATCAAAATTCGGCACCAACCGAACAAAACAAAAAGCTATATTCCAGTTGCTTCTTGTAGAGCCGTCATTTTAGCACCAAAACGTCCGTTCTATGTCTAATTTTTACAGATTTCGTCACTGGACCGCCTTTAAGGTTGCTAATTCCAAGCATGCTAAGGCCAGTGTATTTTTTCCTGGTGCTGGTTCTGTTATTTTGAAAATATAAAAAGCAATAAAGGTGAAGGAGGGAGTCGTTTAGTTTGTCTCGAGTATTCGCAGAATAATTCGCATTTATATAAAGCAAGCTTCTATGTTGCAGATACATAGTTTCCACATGTCAGGAAATAATAAGCTCTTCTACATTTTACCTTGTATTTTTGATGTTTTTGTGCGTATTCGAAGCATTCTACAGAACTGATCAAAGATCATTCATTGCATGTGATGTGTCCAGAAGTAAAACGGTCGAAGTCCGGTTTCTTAAAACATCGTAAATTAATGCCGCAGTGAGAGTAAAACAGCTATATTCAAAACGACAGTGCATCAAAAATGTTTTTAATATTTGATGATTTACAAATCATTGATATACAAATGTAATCCTCGAATATTAACTGATAGAGAAAGACCAAAACCTTATTCGTTGGGAAGAAGAATGCAAATTATTAGATTTTGCTTGAACCATAGATAGGAGTGTACATAGAAGTTTGGAGTTTGTATACCCTGAGCAACTAAGCACAAGGTTTTGTTAATCCACCGTTGTGCTTTCATGTTAGATATGATGCGACATATAAGTTCACAACTTAACTGATCAAATGTCATTGATAAAATGCTTCTGATAGTTGAACTGCAAGCTTACCAGAAGCATATTTAACATTAATTCTTGAAATAAATACTGATACGAGCTCAAAGACTGAACTTCGGGATCTTAACCACCGGATATATTCTACTATACAGCTGCACTAGAGTTCTACATTAGCAACTCAAAGTGTTCTACTACGAATGAAGAAGAATAAACAACTTCCATTTAGTTGTTTATAAATGTGAAATGCCAAGTTTTCATGTATTGTTCAAATGAAAAACCCGTGTTTCTTTGCACACTGTAAATCAATTGTTCTTCATTGAAAAAGAATGTTCTTATTGCATGATTGAATTTAACATTTTGGAGTAAATGTGTAGGACTCTCAACAGTTTCACAATATTATTTCCATTTATTCCCCGGTGTTGTGGACCTATTGTGGTCCATTGTTGCGTGTGTATCCTACGAAAGATTGATTTTTTTTTAATTTGCGTCCTCCAACGTCAAGTCATATCGGATGATGAATGAAATGGGTGAAATGAGGCTCAAATCAGTCCGGGGTCCATGGAGCTTAGAGTTACCTGACATTCGTCTATTAAGATAAGAGAAAAACGGAAAAACCTCATCCAGGTAACTCACCCTGACCGAGATTCGAACCCGGGACCTCTTGAACGTGAGGCAGACACGCTACCATCTACGCTACCGAGGCGGGTTACGAAAGATTGAGGTAAGGATAACTTAACGGCTTGGTATGTCACCGCGTTCCTTTACCTGAGCGCTTCCTCATCAGAAGTATTTATAATTACAATTGTATTTTATTCTGTCAAAACTTTGTTGATTTTTTAATTTCATGTTGTGTCTGTCTCGTTTTAATGTTACCTACCTCAGTCGCACAAGTATTTCTCGTCACACCTGTGCCCTACGTTTATCAGTTATCATACTCTCTGTGATGGATGTTTTCTAGCCACTTTGTGTATTCCGGTGGCTAATTATATTTCTTTGTGAGTTAGAACATATTATTTATTACAATATTCAGTTATGCTTGCACACACAGGACTTGTGTATTACATTAATTATTTATATGTATTGTTCTTATCTTTCTTCCATTCTCTGTTTCTCAATAAGTATATTTTATTCTATGATTATTTCCTACTATGAAATGGTTATTCCTACATATTATTATTATTATTATTATTATTATTATTATTATTATTATTATTATTATTATTATTATTATTATTATTATTATTATTATTATTATTATTATTATTATTATTATTATTATTATTATTATTATTATTATTATTATTATTATTATTATTATTATTATTATTATTATTATTATTATTATTATTATTATTATTTTTTTTTTATTTTTTTTTTATTTTTTTTACTTTTATGGTTTCCTTGTATTTAATGCTTTTATGGTTAACATGACGTAAATGCTCCTTTTACACTCTGTTGAGCGTTGAAGCAGAAATCTGGGCAGTTTTGATAAATAGAGTCAACATGAAAAATTCTATGCCATGGCCGGGATTTGAACCACGGATCTCCTGGTTTCCATTCAGCCGCTCTAATCCATCGAGCTACCATGGCCAACAGGCCGTGGTTCAAATCCCGGTCATGGCATTGAATTTTTCATGTTGACTCTATAAAGAAATCTTAGCCTATATACGCCTAGTGTGAAGAAATGATTAATTTCCATCAATTATCTGGGCAGTTTTGTTTGTACCGTGCAAAAGCAACGCTCAATGGCGAAGTGAAGGACCCCTATCTATATTATCCTACAACTTTATATAGATAGATTACGAAGTTAATATGAAAAGAATTCTAAGACAGGAGGAATATTTCTTGTGGTGCTTCTGTGAATGTTTTGAAATGTTTTCTACCGTTAGGTAGCTAGTACTCTGGACAACTCCGTTCAAAAATCAGCTTTCCGGGCACCTGTGCCGGGAGCTCTAAATCTACGCCACTGTACGCCTTCCGCGATAACTATTGCGAATTTAAGTAACTAATTTAGAATGGTGGAAGTGTCAGAAGACTTCCGCAGCTAAAACGAATAAGAGCTGCGTTCTTGAAGATATGTTCATCGGAAAAAAATACCAATTAGCGCTTAGCTACCAGTAGCCGTAACCTGATTAGCTTTAGTGACCGATATTTATATAGTCTTTTCTCTGAACCATTGATTGCATTTAGAAGTCGTGTTGACCTCTTCAACGTAAGAGGAAAATTATTTCCATGGTCTACTAAGACCAATTTGTAGTTCCTCTTCCAAGGCTGTTAATTTTTTATATTTTACAACTTTTATTCATTCATCTCACAGTTTGATTGTTGTTTGAATTTGTTCAAACCGTTTATGTACACAGAGTCACTGACATCAAGAACGTGTTCTACTTCTACCCATCGCTGACAAAATGGGAACAGAGTCGTGTGTTTGGTAACTCAGATCTTATCACTTTTCTGCTCTTCAGTAATGATGCTTCTGATTCTACTCTTGTCTTTGATGCTTTAACTAGTTCAAAGAAATTCGGTTTATTTGCTGACAACTATAGTTTTAAAGCAAAATACAAAGGGCACATTACATTGAAGTTAGCAAAGCTTGGGTGTACTTTTCTGAACGCTAACCACCAACATCAATTCAAGAAGGTGGTTCACGTGCTAACATACATTTTCTCAAACGTTTTAACGTGCCTGATAAAATCTGTAGGCAGAGACAATATACTAAATTACGATTAATGAGCATTCAGATGGTCAAGGGGCCTGTGGAGCTTCAAATCGCCCGAAGGAAGCAATCTGGAGAAAAAAAAAAAAAAAAGAATTACAGAAGCAGCTAGCCGAATCTGAACTTCTTTATTATTTACGCAGACTTGTTTCGGTTAGTACCCCTCAAGAAGTATACAAATTCTCAGATAATGAATAAATTGGAATAAATGACTTTGTCCAGAAACTTAGCTGCCAGTTACAAAAATATTTAAGCTGGAAATCGAACATCGAAATATCCAAGCAGTACCGAAAACTTAGCTGAAATTCGGCCAACGGCAACCTCGGATATAATGTAGATGGAAATTTCCATTTGGGTGTAATTCTACTAAGTCTTAAGTCTATTGCAATAGCTGTGTTTTGTTAATGTTGATGGCGTCTTTTCCTATTGGTTGAAATATTGATAATGGATGATAACTCAATTGCAATGCAATACAACTCTAGGAATGACGAAACAACCTATTTTGCCGAAGAATCTTACCCTTATAGGTGAGAGAGAAGGGGGGCGGAGAGAGGAGAGGAGAGAGAGAGTAGGGGAACGATAACTACTTAGTACCTGGCAGGTGGAGAAAGTATTTCATTGCAACCAATAATCTCGTATGGAAATTTCACTGGAAATAGGCGTTTTGAGACGGGGAATCAAAGGCGGGAGGAAGTCACAAAGAAAATGTGCTCGCCTCTCTAAAAGGTAAACATCTCAACCACTTGTGTAGAAATATACTTAAAAATAATATTTGATAAAGTAATTCAATGTAGAAATATACTTAAAAGTATATTTGATAAAGTATTTCAAATGGGTGCAAACGGTTTTGGTAAGGTGTAACGTACCAGATTTTCTTGTCACACCAACTTCGGTGTTTATTTCACATTTGGCGTTACAGCTATACTGTTCATAAATGCACATGAGTAGATAAGATTGGACGGTTTGAGAACACAGTTTATGGGCAAGATGGCGGCCGTGCGCAATCGATGTATTTAAAGTATTTATTGTCCTATTTAGTTTATTGCTTTTTCTGCTTCGGGATACTGGGGTGTCTATTGAGTCTTCTCGTGGTCTATTTAGTGGCTTTTGAGACGTATTTAGCTGGTTTTAAGGCGTATTTGGCAGCTTTTTGGTGTATTTAGACCTTTGGAGGCATATATAGTGGCTTTATGGTGTTTTTAGAGGCTCTTGAGGTGCAGTTAGTGACTTTATGGTGTATTTACAGGATTTTTGGACGTATTTAGCGACTTTTAGGTGTATTTAGAGGCTTTCGAGACGTATTTACTAGCTTTTTGGTGTAATTTATAGGCTTTGGAGACGTAGTTAGCAAGTTATTAAATTACTAGTTACAAATTACTCGGGAATTCCAATTGTTTCACAGCAAGGAGTGCATATAGATTGTACAGCATATCCAGAACTTTGAATACTATTGCGTCGGGATCAAGGAAGCTAGACGCTCATGTTTCGCATCCTTTTCTGGAATGTAGGATTATTCATCTGTTAATAGCCAGGACTACAAAAATAATAATTACAAGAGGAGAGGGGCTGTTCACTATAATATTCCTTTAAATCACTATTCAATAACTTCTTAAAAACAAGAGAATGTAAATTAAATTAGTTTTTCATTCGAATTCAAAACGCTAAAAGCGCAATGCCGAGTAAGCCAGCTAGCCTGTATATAGGTATTCTTATATACCATATATACAGATATACCAAATCTCTAATGGTGCCAAATACTTCGGCGAGGGATCCAAATATCAAAACAGTAAAACAGTTCATATGCACATGGGTGTGATTTATTTATTCTGGGTTACAAGGCAAAGTTGAAGATCATAAAGGTTGTCTAAAAAACCTTTCTCCAAGTTTGATGCTAGCTTTAAGCTATGGAACACTCTGTTGCAAATTACTGAAGTGTTTTATCCCAGTGTGGATACACTCACTCACTATGCCAATTTATCTACTGTGCAGCAGTCGCAGGCACTAGCGACTTTAAACATCCCTAGACGAAGAAATCCGGTGGATGTGTGAGCGTGTTTATCAAAATTAAATTCATATATCAACTGATATAAAGAAAAAGACGACATTTCAGAAAAGCACCCACGAAGTCAACCTACTCAACTGAGTGAAGAAAACGACCCCGCATGCAGCAGGAGGATTTGTTCTACATAATGTTGATCTTACACCTGGAGCAATAAGGTATGTCACTTTCTGAATGACAAATGAATAATCTGCTCTGAGTTATCCTTTCCAACCTCCTGTTGAGAATACTGGGTTGACATTTTAACGCTGAAATAAAAGGTTTATTGAGACAGCTAGAGAAAAAATGCCATTGATTTTGAATGCTTCTGTAGGTTGAATATATTAGGGTCCGCTAGTTTTAAAGCAAAAGCATTTGATGACCTGAAACAAAAAATATCTGGAATACGATGAATGTTAATCTGCGAATATTAGGCAGATGTAGAAGATATGGTTTGAAACACCTATTATCAGAATTATGCAATTCCGGTATATTTGTTACGGTGAATGTGCATTAGAATGGCATTCAGATGAAACTGTACATTTTATCAAATTTATAACCAAAAACATCACTATATGGAACTAAATTTTGGGTATATTGCGACAAAGATTCAAGTTGGATATGGGACTTTCAACCATAAATATACTGGAAGAAAACTGGGTCTGAAAAGATTTAAATAAATCAATTTTATGTAATATGCTTAACTTATGGGTTAAAAAGACATAAAATTACCTGTAAAACATTTTCCACTTCTAATGGGTTTGGGCAAATTTGACCTGAAAATAAATATCTGCGATTTGAGCAACATGTGAAAACAAACCTTCCAAAATTATTGCAAACAAAAGGAATTTCAGTATATACCCAATTATTTCTCTCAACTTGTGTCATACATCCTTATCAAAAGGTAAGTAAATTGTTTTGCAAAGTATTTTGCACAGTAATACCGAAATTACTAAAGAATCAAGGAGTAAAATTCGTGTATTTGCACTATCACAGCAGAATGGGCTCCTTTGGATAAAGCCATGATCAATTATTTTGTTAAACGGTGGTAAAATGTAAAATTATTTTCTAAAACGCGAGGTAGTCCGTTGTACTCTAAAACATAGTCGATGTATGGATATAAATCATTCGTGTTGTTCAAGAAGACCTCCCCAGAATGAAAACCAATACGCTGCTTGGAAAAGGATTTTATTTAAAATTTTGGTGAAGCACTTATTGAAGAAGAAATGCGAAAAAGAGGAAATGACCTAAAAGTAAAGCCTGATATATACGTTGCAGCGAAACTCAAAACACATTGTGCTTTTGCAATTTCAGCTCCACCAGGGAAGGTGTCGCCAATGTGAAAATAAAGCATTTAACTTTTATTTATACGCGTAACAGTTCATTAAGTGTAATAGATATTAAAAGTTCACCAGCAAAATTCATATTTCATACTCACGTATAACTTAAAATATGAATGCAGAACACTATGTGTAACATTTTATGTCAAATTTGTTCGGAATTACATAAAATTCATACAACCAATGTCTGTCAAATTTTAAATTTAATTATCATGCGAATACTGTAGCTATCACTACAGATATGAAATTAAAGCTGTGCGCAGCAATCAGAATTAGTAATAAGTGTAAAAACCGATTGGGTCTTTTTTGACCCTCACCTTTTTGTGTGCAGTTTACAGTGAGTAAGTCATATGATTATTATTGGTGTTCACAGAAGGGTTGATCCCTTAATAACGCTCTAATAAACAAATTGATTGACATTCATATAAAATTATTTTCACTGTTTTGGTGTTGGTAGGGCGCCTCCGAAAGTCTTGACAGCAATGAAGATAACCTACATAAACACAGTTTTACTCTATCTAAATAAGACATTTGGCTTTATTTTAAATTTTTACGGAGCCTTAATAACGTGTGTGTCCCATCACAATGTTCATATTTTATTTTCAAGAACTAAAAATAATTGTATATTTAAATGTTTTAATATTTAAATATATTATACAAACAACTTTTTGTTGACACTCTAGAAACTATGATCATAAACATCTGTCATTTTAAATGAGGAGAATGATTTTTGAAGATATCTTTAAGTTTTATCAGTATATTTTGTTATTCAGATAATCTTTTACTGAATAAATGATCTGCCAATAAGTTTATGTTTAGCAGCAATTTTGAGCCCACTGAAATTATAATTTTATCCACAAGATAGCAGATTAATCATTAAGGGTTTTAAAAGGCTTCACAACTCCATCTACCTGGTTCTAAATTTTAATGGTTTCATAAACAACTATCTGGAAGTAAGAAGTTTTATATTAGGGCTATGGAATATTTCTAAACGATGCATTTAATTAGGGAAAGAATCATTATTATTATTATTATTATTATTATTATTATTATTATTATTATTATTATTATTATTATTATTATTATTATTATTATTATTATTATTATTATTATTATTATTATTATTATTATTATTATTATTATTATTATTATTATTATTATTATTATTATTATTATTATTATTATTATTATTATTATTATTATTATTATTATTATTATTATTATTATTATTATTATTATTATTATTATTATTATTATTATTATTATTATTATTATTATTATTATTATTATTATTATTATTATTATTATTATTATTATTATTATTATTATTATTATTATTATTATTATTATTATTATTATTATTATTATTATTATTATTATTATTATTATTATTATTATTATTATTATTATTATTATTATTATTATTATTATTATTATTATTATTATTATTATTATTATTATTATTATTATTATTATTATTATTATTATTATTATTATTATTATTATTATTATTATTATTATTATTATTATTATTATTATTATTATTATTATTATTATTATTATTATTATTATTATTATTATTATTATTATTATTATTATTATTATTATTATTATTATTATTATTATTATTATTATTATTATTATTATTATTATTATTATTATTATTATTATTATTATTATTATTATTATTATTATTATTATTATTATTATTATTATTATTATTATTATTATTATTATTATTATTATTATTATTATTATTATTATTATTATTATTATTATTATTATTATTATTATTATTACTATTATTATTACTCTTATTACTATTATTATTAATTTTTATAATTTGATCTTCTTACTTATTTTAAGTATATGTAGCCGATATTGATATGTGTATTATGATTTTGGTGTTCCTATTATGCTGATCAGAAACCTCAAGCCTCTGTTGAGAGGATCAACTCAGCAATTATGCACGGATTTGAGCAATACTGCAAAGGTTTAGTTACATCCCACCACTCACTTGTGTAAGCTAGCTAAATACCCTTCAAACATCCCTCTTGAATGATGCAAATTAAAACACCTTGCATACGATGTTATATGAATATGCTGGGAAGAGAAGTGGACCTAGGGATTGGGGAGGCAGGCTAGCACATTTGCAACTGTTTCCCCTCTCAGAGCACAACGTCGATCACAAAAACCTGAACGATTGGAAATGGTCCTGGGCCGAAATAGTTCTAAAAATATCACCTCTGCCATCCAATGAAATGTAATATCTATTTCGATATCTATTAAGTTTTTCTGTGTGTGAGGATTTGTTTTATATATGCTTCCTTCATTTTATCTCACAAATTAAAATTATAGATTGCTACATATCGGAAGCAGTGGTTTACACACCAGTGCTAATTAGTCCATTTACAGACATGTCCCTTATTTTACCCATTGACTGCTCAGCTGTATGAGTAATCGTGTCAAGACCATCCCTATTAAGCATAGATCAAGAATGAGGAGAGTATACTGTCTTGCCTGCATCCATTTATTGTGTGTTGGCCCAAATGACCTTGTTGTCGACGGGCCCTAAAACACCACACACTCACACACTTGTAAGAAATAGCATTTAGGGTAAATATACGCAGTCAGGCAATTGGGCTGGCAGGTAGCAGGTGATCGCGAGTGTAGTGTTTAACCAAATGTGTAGTGTTTAACGCCCGCTTTTACTACATACTACAACGCAGGTGGTGACAGTGATGATACATGAAATGAAAATGAAGCACTGGTGGAATGAGATGGCGGGTGCGGGGGGCCTGAAATCCCGGAGAAAACCGGCGCCATGTTGTCAACCAAAAATCTCACTTGGCGGTCGTCGGGATCGAACTCAGGCCCCCTTAGTGAGAGTCAAGCGAACTAACCAATCGGTAATGGCGCGGCCTCGTCTCCGTTTCCTGAGAAAACATTGCTTTCACCTCTTTCCAGAATATTTTAGATTATGCACCTGATATTTGTGCAATATAGTTTTAAGTTATATATCCCACGCAATGCTAAAGTTTAAGTTTTGTATTATTCATCAGCTCTTTAGGTAGGATTCCTGTTAGCATGGCATTGTCACGGGTAGAGATACATTGTCTGGATCATGCGCTTCAGCGCTACCTGGCGTGAAGTTTTGAGTCGACTGGCCCGGTTACCTGTATAGACGCTAAGCGCTGGCGTGTGTATGACAAAAAGAAATAATTTATTGCTGCAGAGACAGCCTCCTACTTGAGGTAGTGGGGCTACACACTTGCCTTCGTGTCTTAAAATGTGAAAATTACGAAGCTTACAGCTGGAAGAATGTTTGGAACGAAATATCGGAACTATACCACGTAATAAATTGAGCAGTTTAACGACAGCCTTTTGTTATGAAATTGCTCGCAATGCATGTTATTTGTGCTAATACCAAACCGGTTTGGATTGTGAACATGAGTTGGTATAATTCCATTGCTTAAGTATATATTAATAGCCGTAGAAAATGTAGATTCACTTTACTTGGTTTCATTAGATGTGCCAGCTAGTGGTTTGGTACAAATAATACATTTCCTTCTTCGCTGAGCTGTTACTATCAGCACTAAGAGGTTTTTTTTTTTTTTTCGCTGGCCAGCAAACAATATCAGCTGAGCGTAACAGGCTTATTTCCTCTCAAGAGGCGATTTAAACATTCATTTCCCTGTCAAGCATACCCTAATTTTAAAACATCAGCAGCAGAGGTACAGCTATTAACAGAAATGTTATTTAAGGTTTGACAAATTATATACATACTGAAGCTGTCAACTTTCAACAGATAACATGCATACGCTTTCTAAATTGAATCCCTGATTTCCTTAAATTTTATAGTATTGTCACCCGATCGTCGAAGTCACGACAAAACCAGCGGGCAGGAATCAAAGAGACAGCGTAGAGGCTACGCCTTCTCGTGTGACGGGTTGACACTTGATGAAGGAGTGGGGGGAGAGAGAGCCAGAGAAGTGTCAGGACAGCTCCATCGCCATCGTGAATGACCGTGTAGCTTCGTGAGGAGTCGTGAAACTTCCAGAACCAGCGATTAGTTCATAAAAGGGACTACACTGGTAGAGGCGAGTCAGTTTCGGCAAGGAGCCGAGTGAGTGTGTGCAGTTTGGACCTGCGGCAGACAGACCGCTCGCGTGTGTGTTTACGTAATTCTGCTGGTATACAAAGTGTATTTCTACGCAAATAAAGAACGTTTTGAATTTCCGCAGCTGGAATTTTAATTCTACGAACCCACAAAGTCAAAGTATTGAAAGCCTGTCACCAGTTAATATATTGAAAGTAAATCATTTATATTAGTATATCACATCGCTAAATTGATATTCTTTTAATACAGGCATATAAATTTTCTCAGAGAGAATTTTCAAGGGGTTGCCATTAACTAAAACTAGACCAACAAGTTTCATTTCGTTGAAAGTAAATTTTGGATATTTTAACAGGAAATTACTTCAATTGCAATCTGGCTTTTCCACATACAAGCATTCTACCTCACGCATGTATATATATTTGGACATAGCTTTGCTTGCATTAAATCTTCCTGTAGCATGAGGGGACCTCTATGATGTCATTTACATTTTGTTTAACGCTATCTTTCTAGGCAATATGAGAACACCTCAGAATCTTTTCAGCGTTGTTAAAAGGTTCAACTAGTGTTTCATTTGTTTCTGGAAGAAAATTTGCAAGATAGTCTACACTATCTTAAAAACATATGTTGTTTTAGGTATTATTTGTTGTTTGTTGTTTATAGGTATTATATGCACACATTTGATCCTTTACTAACACATGTTGGGTAGAAATGTTACATTATACCCAAAAATTCGATTTCGAATTTTCATCCGAAATTCATATTGTGGACTTTCCTGAATCCTCTCCCCAAAGCAGTTTCAGAATCAGATTTTGTAAGTGTTTATTAAAAGCATAACTCTAAAAACAATTTAAATACCACACTGTGTTTGAGTTGTATCCTTCTAAGACACGATACGATTTTCAAGAAAACCACCTCCGCTTAAAACCTTGGAGAAAGGTTCTTAGTTTTTTATTTTCTCAAAAATGTAGCTCCAACTATTTGGTTTACAATGTATAGCGTAAGTAATTTAAATCTCAAATAAAATGTATAAACTTAAATATATTCGGAATAGTCTTTGGAGTTCTCTTCATTCAGAATTACTCGCACAATTGATAAACCGTAAGAGTGGGACACCATTTTGCTATATAAAATCTAGATCAAAATCTGATCAAATTTCATTATGTGCGTTCACTTGTGTATAAAGAAACATTTAGAGATTTTCCTTTCAATTTATTTGAATTGTCTAAGTACTTTTTCGAAATGGAAAGCCCTTATATCGTACCCATAGAATGAGCATGATATTTCAAACCATCCTGACATTTAAAAATATCATTTGCCTTATCTGTTTTTTTCAACAAAGAAATGTCTAAATATGAATGTAAGTTAAAGGTTTAATAAGTAAGTGGAGAAGCACGTTAAGAAGTAAGTGGAAAATCTTTGGTAAGAATAGCCTGCAGAAAAATGAGTTGAGAAAGTCGTTGTGAATGTAACATCAGCACTCCAGTTTTTCTTCCCTTATTCTTGCAATTGTTCAAAGAGAACAGAATTTCAACCCCATCGAAAAGCGACTTATAATAGCCAGCATAAATAATAGCTAGCATTAGTTCATAACTTATTAATTGCAAGCAACAGCTGGTTCTGAATTGTTACATTTTTTCTAACTCCTCGAGAGCAAACGCTTGCTGACCTTGAACTCTGAGCTACTGCTCACGATATGACAATATGTGCCAATATGGTGCTGAAGCCTTTAAGAGCCCTCGTCGTAAATAGTGAATTATTATCTTTTCTCATTTTAACATTTTCAGGACCGAGATAAAACAAAATAAGATCTCCACTGATGACTTTGAGAAACGCAGCTTCCCTATTAATTTATAAAAAGTGCTGACACACCGGGGTGCTATCGTCAGCTTGCAAATTTGCAAATTAATGTTCATGGAGCCTGAACCAACAACAATTTAGCTATTAGTGTCAAATCCACATGAAAATACGAGGTCCACTATGGATATGGCAGTGTATTTATTATACACGCTGAATGAATATGCAGTGAAAACATAATATGTAAAAACATAATATTGTGCAGTTGTTCGAGAGGGAGTTCGAAAGGTGTGACGCATCTTTATGAAAGTACATTTCTTTGTTTTGTCGCAGATGTTGGTTCAATTGAGACAAAATAGGCTTCATACTGAAGCAGAGATTATTCACTGTCTCCATAGAAGTCAGTCAGTAAGCTCCAGATCTAAACCACTTTTACGGCAAGAGGAAGCTGCTTAGAGAACTCATTTCACAACAATTTCAAATTAAAATGATGTACGCTGCAATTCTTCAACAAACATTACAAGTTCTTCTTCAGTGCAGTCAGCGTTTATTCAAATACACGAGTCTCATAGAGAAGTGACAACTTTTGTAACTTATTCTCCCATAACGTTAGGTTCCTTTTTGAATACTTTTACAAATTTTTTGATGGTACTTACTTTCATGCAGTTCTTTATTACTTACTTTCTTTATTCTTACTTTTATGCAGAGGCCTTTATTTTGTATGTCTTTGCATGGCTTTTGTAAATTGCAATAACTTCATACCTCTATATGCGTTCACTCTGTCACTCACCCACCCACCCACTCACTCACTCACTCACTCACTCACTCACTCACTCACTCACTCACTCACTCACTCACTCACTCACTCACTCACTCACTCACTCACTCCCTCACTCACTCATTCATTCACTCACTCACCCACCCACACGCTCCCCCACCCACCCACTCACTCACTCACTCACTCACCCAATCACTCAATCGCTCCCTCACTCATTCATTCACTCTCACCCACCCGCACAGTCACCCACCCACCCACCCACTCACTCACTCACTCACTCACTCACTCATTCTCTCGACAAATATAACTATACAATGAATGTTTTCCACTATCGCTAACAGGTTCGACATCCACAAAGTAAAGTAGTAGTACAAAGCACAAGAAATGAAATGAAATGTGTAGTGTTTAACGCCCGCTTTTACAACATACGTCACCGCAGGCGGTGACACTGATGATACATGAGATGAAGATGGAGCACCGGTGGAATGAGATGGCGGGGGAAACCGGAGGTCCCGGAGAAAACCCGCCCCAGCGCCGTGTTGTCCACCAGGCGGTCGCCTGGGATCGAACCCGGGCCGCCTTGGTGAGAGCCAAGCGGTCTAACCACTGAGCCACGGCGCGGCCTAAAAAGCACAAGAAGAAGAAGAAGAAGAAGAAGAAGAAGAAGAAGAAGAAGAAGAAGAAGAAGAAGAAGAAGAAGAAGAAGAAGAAGAAGAAGAAGAAGAAGAAGAAGAAGAAGAAGAAGAAGAAGAAGAAGAAGAAGAAGCAGCACAGTAATTCACTTCGCTTGCATTCAATCATTGCCGCTAGTAAATGTTTCTATAAACAAGGAGACAGTATTGCAACAGAATCATGGCGCTAGGCTGAACGGGGCGTGAGAGAAAGCATGATGATCTCGAGTTACATGTCCGATATCCTAAATATGCATCGTAATATGCTTCTTACGCACAAATAATGTGTTTGGTAAATGTCCCTTTAATTGTTACCATAATAACGTGTCCAATAAATGCCAATTACTGAATAAAGTTTCATCAACAGTAAAAAAAACTCCGGGTATTCAATGTATGATATAGACATGCATCTTAAATACCCAATTCAAAACATGAAGCCCGTGTGCTGTGCATGTTGTATTATACTGATGAAGAAAGGCAACAATGCGTAAAATGTTCATTGAAGACGTCTTACAACTGTCATTAGTCAAATCCTGAATTCATTTTACAGAAATGATGTTCACCTAACTCAAATGATGACAAAGAGTGGCTCTTTTTAGACACGGTGCCAGAAATTGATTTTGCGCTGTTTAACCTGATAGAATGAACGAGAGAGTCTTATTGGAAAGAAACCAGCAAGAGACGAATTTATTGGAGTTGTCGGAAAGAATGTCCCAAGAACTGTATAGAACTGAAGCTCTGAAGGCGAAGTAAAGTGGAATTAAAAAAAAAAGAAGAAGAAAAAGAAAGTTACACGGCACAGTACGTTATAAAACTACTTATTTTGTAAAATATTATTAAACCAAGGGAACAAGGAATTATATTTGAAAACAAGATACCTACAACGATATACAGAAGCAATATGATTCTGGATCAAACATAAACTGTTTTCTCTAAGGAAATCCAGCAAATTAATTGAATTGTTAGGAGACTATTGTTTAATAAAATGATTTAATTTAAAGTTTAAAACAATGTAATCAATGTGCCTTGATTTTAATAGTCTTTTAAATTAGAAATATAGTGGAGCCTCATGTCAAAATATGAAAGGTTTAAAGGGCGCTGCTACTTCATGTTTAGGCTAGATGCTGCTTTAAATATGTCTGGGTATTGGGTTAGCAATTAAAATTTAGATAAACTTTAGAAAATGATAGATGAACTTCCTATAGATTTTTGCAAAAGTGGCTCTTGTTAGACTAGATAATATTTTAAATAAGTCTGGGTATTGGTTTAGCAGTTCAAGTTTAGATAAGGTTTAGAAAATGATACAGAAACCTCCTATATGCTATAGATTTTTTGGCAAGTAGATCTTAGGAGAAACTATAAGTTACTGAAGTTGTTCACTTAAAACATTTCTGAATCGTTCTCTTCGGAATGTACAGTAAGAATGTCCATATAGGAGGAGATAACTCAAAATGGGAACAAAACTCTTTTCCCCTTCTGTTGGAACAGTTCCATATTACAATATGATTTATTCATGAGGTAATCAATGAAAAATTTAAAAAAAAATTATTAAGTTTAGCATTACAAAATTGCGATTTGTTTCCTTTGGAAGTCCTTCAATTCTTTGGATAACTCGCGATGATATTTCCTCAAAGTTCAACAATCTCCTATGAAACAAATATTTATTATAAGGATGTACTTATTAAAAACCTTATCGCTAAATGTGGCTAAACATACCATGATGACTTAAAATTTAAAATCGAGGTTTCACCAGAAAGGAAGGTTTTGAGATTTCTTTAAAATAAAAGGATTAAAGAAGAACGTAGAATGTCTGTATGGTGTGAGATTGCATGTATATGTGTATTTGTGTGTATGTGTGTGTTTGTGTGTGTGTGTGTGTGTGTGTGTGTGTGTGTGTGTGTGTGTGTGTGTGTGTGTGTGTTACTTTGTAAACAGATCAACTAAAAGGATAAATTCAAAAATTAAAGGTGAAAGTATTCAAGAACTTCCTCTTTCCCTAAGAATATTTAGCCAGATAAACTTGGCTATCTTGCATTTTAAAACAAATAGCGTTGATTATTTTGATTAAAACGAATATCTTAGATATTGACACAAAGGATGGTATCTGCGCTCTAAAATTTTGACAGGTTTGATGCATTTTAATTAGTAATGATCCTTCTTACAACTTGGGAAACCATGACACATATGCAAACTTTCACTACAGCATAAATCTGTAGTTTGTAAAATAAAATGCGCATGTTAAACGGCCTGTTCCAGGGTACTGGCTGTTGTTGTTTGAGCTTTTTCAGTATTTTAAGTGGTGTCCAAATGTTCAGTGGCTGTTCTTTTGTTTGTCATGACAAAGTATTGTAAAACTATATAATATGATATTATTATTTATTGATCCGTTATTTAAGCAGATGTACGTTGACCCATTCTCTTGTATGCTGGTGTTTACTAACAAATGAGTGTTGGGTTTACTAATCAGGAACATTTATTATAGGGAGATTTTGGCCCAAAGTTTCCGCCTCTAATCGTTAGCTAAGTCTACTTTAGCGCCTTTCTTGCCATGTGCATGTATTTTTTTTTAATTACGCCCCCCAAAATTCGGTCATATCGAACTATAAAAGAAGTAGGTGAAATAATGCTGAAATGAACCATGGGTCTACAAAGCTTAGAGTTACCTGAAATTCATCTTTTAGGATAAGGGAAAAACCCGAAAGAAAATTACCCAGATAACTCACCTGACCGAGATTCGACCTCGGAACCTCTTGAGCGTGGGGCACACTCTCTACCACCTTAGGAGGCTATCAACAGATGGGAGCGTCTACATGTATGGGTTTAACTGAAAATATACAGTGAAAATGTATGATATATGCTTCTAACGGAGAGTGCTGGAAACATTGTTCCTGAGATTGCACACTCTGCTAATATATTGTTTTTCTGAAGCAACTGACATTGTTTTTACAAGCCTTAATTTCGGATGATACTGTTTCTTATATTATGTTTATCCGTATTTGCTGTCTTGTAAATCATTAACATCATTAGGAGATATATGCAATAGGTACTTTTAATTTTAATGCGTAATATGAAATTCATTCCATATCCAAGTGGCCCAGGTGGCCCTTAATAATGGCATGACCGAAACTAATAATCACAATGGAACAAATAGTCACAAAATGAATTTTGGTGTGAATAAAGACAGGCTTCGAGAGGTGAAAGTACACGCAGCTGCAGTGCCCCAGAGAGGATACAACTGGGCTGGCGGTCCAGTAAGAAAGACAACTGGTTCTGTCTTGGGCGAAGGCAGACCAGAACCGAAGAGAAAAGGTATCTATCGCTTCCTACGTATATAACGAATTAAGTGTTATCGCGTAATATGCATTTGACATACGGTAACTCTGAACAGTGATATATTGGTAACCCTTGGTAGACAACTTGCGCCAAAATGGCGCGCCATCGTGGGTCACAATACGAGAAGGAGGTTTGACACGAGGAGGAGGTTCAAAGGTTCGACCCGAGAGGGAGTTTCATGACGAGAAAGAGGTTCAACCCGAGAAGGAGGTTCAACACGAGAAGGAGGTTCAACCCGAGAAGGAGGTTCAACCCGAGAAGGTTTGACCGAACAAGGAGTTCTACAACAGTTTGCCTGGAAAGAAGAAAGGAGGCCAGCATCAACAGCGACATCATCAGGAGACGGTAAAAAAATGTTAAGGTTCAGAGTGTTATGTTTTCTACTAGACTATTGTGAAGGTATTTGAGGAGTGAAAAAAATATTAAGTAAAACTGTAGAAAACATGGAAGTTCAGGAGGTTTATAGTAATAACAGTAGGAAGGAAGTAGTCGAAGTAGCAGAGTGTAGTATAACTGTACCAAATAATGTAGAAATAGAAAGAAATATGTTAGGGGAACTCAGAGAAATGTTCAAAAATTTACGTAAAAAGATGGACAGTAACAATAAAAGTTTAATAAAAGAAATGGGGAATAATTTACATGTTATGAGTAAAGAGATAGACAGCAACTTTCAAAGTTTAAGCAAAAATATGGATAACAACTTTCAAAGTTTAAGTAAAAAGATGGATAGTAATTTTCAAAGTTTAAGTAAAAAGACGGCTACTAATTTCCAAAGTTTAAGTGTGAAAATGGACAGTAGCAATCAAAGGTTACAACAGACAGGAGAAAAGTTAGATAATAGTATTGAGGAGTTAGAGGTGAGAGAAGTAGAACTAGGAAAGAAGTTAGAGAACGAACAAGCGTTAGAGAATGTCAGGAAAGTTAGTCAGGGAATAGAGAATCTAAGAGAAGAAGTTAGTCAGGTAACAGAAAATGTAGGGGAAGATGTTAGTGAGGACACAGAGTATGCATAAAATGGAGTTTTCAATCTGGTTAATGAAAGGTCAGATAATGAAAACAGAAATATGAGAGAAGAAATAGCACATAAAGTAGACAAAGAAAGAGAAATGACTAGAAAAGGGTTAGAAGAAACGAGAGGTAGATTAGAGATATCAGAATGAGAAAATAGAAGACAGACGAGGAATTTGGAGGAAACCACAAAAGAAATGGAGGTAGCAATAGAGATTACGGCGACAAAGGAGACATTGAAAAACATTCAAAATCGAAGGAGAAACGAAAGGGAAATATTCAATTATTTCGGGCAAGGTTCACAGTTCCATCAGAATATGATTAAGAAAGAGAAGAACAGATATCGATGTCCAATACCCAAACTAGATAAGCAAAAATCATGGGGATGTAGAATAAATAAGTCCTTCGCACATGGAAAAGTCCGCCAAATTACTTTGTATTTTCTAAGTACGTTGTGGGATGATGAATTTGCTTGTAAACGGTGGGAATTTAGGCTAAAGAATCTAAAATTACCATTACAAATTGTAACATTAGAAGAAACACAAACTTGTAAAATTTATAGGTTAAGTGTAAACAGTGTGGTGAAAGTGCAATGAAACTTAGAACTAAACACGTGAAAAGAAGAAACTAATTAAAATCAGAACACTTAAAGACTTTTGAAAAGGGTATTTATATAGAATCCGGAAGAAGAGTTCAGAAATGTCGTATATAAAAGGCAAAATGTACAATTGTTTAAACATGGAAGTGTACATATTTATAAATTGTTCTAATTGTAGCATTTTAACTTTAAGCAGATCATAAGAAGAGAGAGTGAGATGATGATGATGATGATGATGATGATGATGATGATGATGATGATGTAGATTAAGGTGTTTTCCACTTAGTGGTATTTAAAAGTTCAAAATTCCAGACCAGAGTGTTGACAAATTTTAAATAAGTTATTGTTGTGTAACCATGTAAAAATTTTCATGAAACGTCTACCTATGTATCATGCAAAATTAATGTGAAAGGAAATTGTAAAAAAATCGGAAGTTGCTGACGAATGGTCTTATATTTTACGTTATATTCGGGAAAGACGTATATATTCTTTTACTATGGGGTAATAAAGTAATATAACGGGGCATTTGATACTGAAATTAAAGGATGCAATGAATAAAGAATCGTAATGGATTTCAAAGGAACATTGTATATTTGACAAAACGCGTGCAAGTGCAGTCGTTTAACAAAAGAAATGGGAGAAAGCGGGTTCTTAGTAAGAATTATAAGTGGATAACACTTTCCTCTGTTTGAAAAGGCATTGTTCGGACCCTTAATAATGGCATGACCGAGACTAATAATCACAATGAACAAAATAGTTACAAAAGGAATTTTGGTGTTAATAAAGACAGGCTTCAAGAAGTGAAAGTCACACACAACTGCAGTGCCCTAGAGAGAATACAACGGGGCTAGCGGTACAGTAAGAAAGACAACTGGTTTTGTCTTGGGCGAAGGCAGACCAGAACCGAGGAGGAAAGCTATCTATCAGTTAAGCGTTATCACGTAATATGCATTTGACAAACGGCAACTCTTAACAGTGATATATTGTTCGGCAATTTCGAGTTTGATGTGATGTTAAAAAGAAGCAATCATTAAACCAGTCTGAAACTTGTATTCCAGTGTCATTAGAACCATCCTCACTCCCATATATATCCACGAATACGCTTTGACGGAACTCTTGCTCTACCCTGAGATAGGCCTCACTGCTTTAAAATTTACAACGTAAAAAATAAGGTGCATCAATATTGATAACCCTTGGTCGGTAACATGCATCAGGGTGTTAGAATGCTTTCCAGTTATGTTACAGAGTCTTTATTTTCGAAAGATTCAACTGACTTTTTAGAACGGCAAGTGGTTGAGTAATTTTTATGCTTTTTCTACTATGCACTTAAATTTTGCACAGAAACTCGATTCCGAGATTTCCGTGGATACACGTGTTGATGTCCCCTGAATAAAAATATGCATTTTTAGGAGAACATCTATGTTTTGTGTGCATGTGGGGCCGTGTTTATGTAAACAGCGTAGCTCATAAACGAAAAGTAGGTCCCCCCATTGCAGACTATCCTTTACATGAAAGACTTAAAAATTTGTATTTTTTTCTGAAATTAACCGAGTGATTTTATTTAAAATACCATAATATATGTCAGTTACTTTCGTAACGAATAAGATACATGAAAGGTTAGAGTCAGGTTGAAAAATTCAATGCCATAGCCAAGATTTGAACCACGGATTTTCTGGTCTCTGTCCAGCCGCTTTTAGCCATTGAGCTATTAGGGCCAACGTACCAATATGACACTAAATCCTCAAATTGACTCGTATTTTCCCGGTAAACCACTAGGAGTTCTCATGAACAAATGAGACAACTACCTTAATGGCGACTTACTATGGTTTAAGTGCTTTAAGGCCCGGGCTTTATATTTCGAAAGACTATTGGAATTTAGGAAAATCAGAATCAGAATTTAATATCATGCTGGCACGTTGGCCATAGTAGCTCAGTGGCTAATAGCGGCTGGACGGAGACCAGAGAATGCGTGGTTCAATCCCGGCTATGACTTAAACGTTTCAGTCTGATTCTACCTTTCATACTGAGTCCTACTTACGGCTAGTGTGAAAGAAATATTAATTTCGAATAAGATATATATCTTGAAAGTACTGAAAATGTCCTCAATATTATGAATGACTTGACCACCGAAAATCGTAAGTAGTAAACAGTATCTTACAGTACCAAAGATGGATTTCTCGCAAATACAGGAAAATAATAGCTGGTACATTCTTTTGTGGAATTGAACAATGTTGGAGACATCTTCTTTGTGTGAATTTTCCAATGATTATAATTGTGCTCAAATAAGAACAGTTATTCTTCTTTTAAATCTGGTTCACGCAAAACCGAACAGAATTTCAAGGAAAACACACAGCGATCAGCTGTTTGAAGAGTAAACTATCTCCATGTTAACCTAGCACCTACAAGAAATTTAGCAGTAAGGTGACACGTGTGTACCTAGATAGAGGTTGATGGAGCAATAACCATACCTATGTAGCATCAGTTTTACAAGAGTGGAAAAATCATGTAAGAGTAGTACATCATATACTTCACATTCTCTTTATAATACTCTCATGTAACGTAACGAACTATAGCTATGCAATTTAAAGTGCCGTTAACAAAACTATAGAGACGTGAGGGCACATTGCGTTTCAGTCACCACCACCACAACAACCACCGCCACCACCACCACCACCACCACCACCACCACCACTACCACACACCACCACCACCACCACCACCACCACTACCACCACCACAACAACCACCGCCACCACCACCACCACCACCACCACCACCACTACCACCACCACCACAGGCCACGCCGTGGCTCAGTGGTTAGACCGCTTGGCTCTCACCAAGGCGGCCCGGGTTCGATCCCAGGCGACCGCAAAGTGAGATTTGTGGTGGACAACACGGCGTTGGGGCGGGTTTTCTCCGGGACCTCCGGTTTCCCCCGCCATTTCATTCCACCAGTGCTCCATCTTCATCTCATGCATCATCAGTGTCACCGCCTGTGGTGCCGTATGTAGTAAAAGCGGGCGTTAAACACTACACATTTCACCACCACCACCACCACCACCACTACCACCACCACAACAGCCACCACCACCACCACCACCACTACCACTACCACCCCACCACTACCACCACCACAACAACCACCGCCACCACCACCACCACCACCACCACCACCACTACCACCACCACCGCCACCACCACCACCACCACCCCCACTACCACCACCACAACAACCACCACCACCACCACCACCACTACCACCACCACTACCACCACTACCACCACCACCACTACCACCACCACCACCATTACCACCACCACCACCACTACCACCACAACAACCACCGCCACCACTACCACCACCACAACAAGCACTACCACCACTACCACCACCACTACAACCACCACCACAACCATTATCATCAACATCTCAATCATCATATTAAATAATAATAATAATGATAATGATGATAAAAATGATAATGATGATAATAATGATAATGATGATAATAGTGATAATGATGATGATAATAATAATAATAATAATAATAATAATAATAATAATAATAATAATAATAATAATAATAATAATAATAATAATAATAATAATAATAATATCCTTCAAGGCGAATGTCGGGTAAGTCTAAGCTTCATGGACCCTGGACTCATTTGAGCATCCTTTCACCCAATTCATACACCGTCCGACATGTCTTAACGTTGGAGAACCTAAATTAAGAAGAAAACCTGAATCCGGGGTTACCAAGCTTGCCATGCATAAAGTAAATTGGTAGAGTCATACAGAAGTTAATTCGGAAGCGTTTACTAATGTATTATCAGCATAAATACGATTTAGAATTTCATGAATTAGGGCACACGAGAGTATATTGTCTAGTTTAACAGTTATATGGACTACAGGAGTATACACAGCTTTATAAATAAGTTAAACTCAGAGGCAAATTCAGGTTTACATTGTTTAAATTAAAAAGAAACTTACAAAATCGAAAAACTGATTTAGACGGCGGCTCCTGTAGGTTCAAGAAATATTCTCATTAAATCCAAACTACAGACGGTGTTGTAACCTGTGGCATACCTATGGCATCTAATTCTAGGAAAGGTAAGCCTTTATTTGAATATTGAAAACAATAGCTTCCAAGATACACTCCAAACACTCCAAGATCGACAGTGAAACACGTTGTTGGCTGATACTGATCGTGAAAATATGAATAAGACAGAAAGGGTAGAAACGAGGTTTCAAAGAAACATTTATCACTAGCTCCTCTGTTTAACTCTCATGAGATTAATTGTCGTAAATTTCAAGGTATTAGACTTTTAATAGACGGGTTTTGTCCTGTTTAGCTGCTGTGCTGAGGTCGCTGCAGACACCAGGGATTTGTATTGCTTCTGTCGTCAGTAGAAGTACGTCTGATTTAACACCTTAGCTCCTCCTTTTCGGGAGTTTGGACAAGTTGTATTCGCTTGGGCACTAATTCCAGTACCTACGGAAAAATGGTTTGTCTGAGCAGTAATATTTAGATAGAATTGTGAGATACCTCATGTTCTGTGGTACCAGGTTGTGATGGTACGCCAGAACACTGCCACCGCCAAGAAGGTTCTTTGGGATATAATGCGCATATCCAGTCCTGTTCCTGAGTATTCGAGTACAGGGCTAATGGGAAACACCACGGAAGTTAGCGACCTCCATGCTTTCTAGAAGGAAGAGTTTCGCTCCTTGCAACCGTTAGTGAAGTGAGAACTACTTGAGTCGAACTTCCTAGCTATCAAACGTAAATGTGGCATGTTACAGCCTTGCCTCAAGTTTACACTGCATCAATAAATAACTTTGTGAAGCTTCTTTGACTGCTTCTAGTGATACGTATCATGAAATTTAAACTACGTTATCCCTTACTGGTTAAAAACGAAATTACGAAAGAACGAATTATTCTATTGCAGATAAAGTGTGAGGTTTTCATTCGTGATGTAACTGGTTCGGTTTCCCTAGAGCCGGTCATTCTAAACATGGATGTTTTCGTAATTTTTCCGGATCAGTGGATAAATGCTAGATTGGCTGTTTTCCCCATTATTTCCGGTTATAAACCGGCGGCAACGGGTTAAAGCTTATCTAGCTGCGCAGCCATATGCTTAATCCGGAATCGTTATAGACCCGTCATTGTTAGCTCACATCATCGTCGAAATCAGGTCCCCCTTCGGATCTTACACTTATTCCTCCCTCCCAAGGGTCATATTAGAAACAAAAATGTTTGTTTTGACCTATTTATGGTACTTTTTTCCAGATCTTCATAGATATGGTCCTACTCCTCCTCGTACTCCATTATTTCATTGAACGCCTTTGTAGAAGCTACAAGAAGTCTTCTCTTTTACAGTAGATGATTAGTTCGTATTCTAGCACTTTATGAAGTCCTTTCAGCATGGTACTTCTGTGTTCTGTACTGCAATTACCAGAAATATATCCTTTGGGTTTCAACTTAGGTATATCATGTGTAATAACTACATTTTGGGCACTTGCTTTGTGCATCCATTTAACTTACTGTTGGTACTTTAAGGGGGGGACAGAGCTCTATTCATTGAATACTTACAGCTGAATTATTTGAAATTCTCTATAGTTCCCTCGTTTGCTCGTTTCAAATTAGGCACGGAAATAAAAATGGTGAACAGGTTTACGGTAAATTTACATTCCTGGAAGTATACCAAACAGTTTAAAAACTTTGAAAGGAAGTAAAGTAGTGGAGATAGATGGGATTCCAGGAGACTTTTGGAAAAAAATATAGAGAAATAATAGGAAATGTTTAAATATAATGGCAAATATGTTAAACAAAGTTAAAAAGAGATAAGAGAGTGCTGGAAAATAAGGATGGTAATACCCATATGCAAAGAGATAGGAGGAAAAAACGAAGCAGGGAATTACAGGGAAATAAGCTTACTATCTGTAACAGACAAAGTATACTCACGTGTATTAACTAAGAGATTAAAGGATTGGGCGGAAGCAGAAGGAATGATATTAGAATTTCAGGCAGGATTCAGAAAAGAAAGCAAACAGTAGATAATGTATTTATAAGAAAGTGAATTATCGATAAATATTTGAGTAGGAAAAGAGGTAGGGTATACTTTTAAAAATTATTTGATACAATAAACAGAGATATCACTGAGATTAAAAGGAGTAACTGATGAATTTATGAAAGGAATATCTAAAATGCATTGAAGGAATTAAATGTTTTATAAAATATGAAAGGAATAGAATCAATGAGATGACAGAACAGAGGCTAGGATTAAGACAAGTTTTAAGACCAAAGTTATTTAATTTACCTATAGGTGATGTGGTGGATAGAGTGAAATAAATAAATCAACACTGCCCGAAAATAGGAAATAAAGAGACACCAGTTCTGCTACATGCAAATTACCTAACGGTAGGAGCGATAAAAACAGTAGGATTATAGAGAGAAATAAATCAATTACAAAAGTTCTGCGAAGATTGGGGAATTAAAGTAAATATAGAAATATTTAATAAAGCTGTTGGTTTCAAAATATGAGCAAAATGCGAGACAGATGAACACTGGTACTTAGAGTCACAAAATTTAGAAGTTGTTAGAGAATTTGAGTACTTAAGAGCTAGGATGAACAATAACGAAGAATAAGAAGCGTATGGAAATAGGATGGTGGCCAAAGGAGGGTAGCAATGTCAGGAATAAGAAAATGCAAACTGAGAACTTGATATGTAAAGCAAATGGTTAGAGAGAGAGAGAGAGAGAGAGAGAGAGAGAGAGAGAGAGAGAGAGAGAGAGAGAGAGAGAGAGAGAGAGAGAGAGAAAGATATAGACGTGC
>CM060950.1:147598863-147666187 GCA_030765055.1 Mantis religiosa | reverse complement strand
AACTAATGGTAGTGAATTACTTTTGTATGCTAAATCAGTGTTAATAAAACGCCCGCCTGCCTAGTGTAGATGGCAACGTGTCTGCCTCACGTTCAAGAGGTCTCGAGTTCGAATCCCTGTCAGGGTAGGTTATCTGGAGAAGGTTTCTTTCCGGGTTTTCCCTTATCCTGAAGATAAATATTAGATAGCTCTAAGCTCTATGGAGCCTGGGCTTATTTTAGCATCATTTCACTCATTTCATTCCTTCATCGTCCGATATAACCTAAGCGTTAGAAGGACGTTAAATCTTAGAAAAAGGCTAGTGAAACTTAAATTTGATCGATAGTCCACGGAAGAGTCTTTTAAACGAGTTTAAGAAGCACACAAGTAATTAGTCTAGTTTCGTGGAAGGCAGGTATGCTGAGGTTAGACAGGCAGTTCTGTAGAAATTCTGTAGAAACGGAGAAAATATGATACCTTGAAAAGAACAACTTAAAATAAGGCTGTTGTATATTTTTGATTGGTCCACGGATGTTTATGGGAGAAGAGATGTTATGCTTAGTTTAAGCAGAGCTGGAAGTCTGCATAGCAGATTCAGAACATTTACTCTTTGACTGACTGTCATGTCACTTGCTCTTTTACTTTTTACGATCGAGCTGTTGATTACGTCCTTCCGAATTAATGTCTACGGTTTCGCGAATGAGGTGATTACATATCTCCAATGTACAGTAACTAAGACTTAGCTTCGTTATCATTACGTTATCATTCAGTCAGCAACCGTTTGGAGACAAATATCACGAGTAAGAAATAATTTTATCAGTGAATTAAACTGATGTTATCCTTTACAACATATCTAAGCATATCCTAAGAGAACGATTTCTCAGCTCTATTGAGGAAGCAACCGACGGCAGAGCAGCACAGAGGACTTCGAGAAGCATCGGACCAGATTGTTTTAAAATAATGTGGTAACCATTTCATCGGCGGGGATACTGGTTCGTAACTCATATTGGTTTTCACAGTAATGTTTTAACATTTAGCCTAAAAGCAAATATGATGGGATGTAAATTTAAATAACATGCTTCTTGTGCACCTTTTGTGAGATACACAATTTAACCTCACTATTGACCACCTACTTACGAGTTTTCACCGCAAAGGTTATTCAGAGTTTATAATTTGTTTTATGATTTTACGCATATTTGTGAATGCTGTACTGTTAATATTTTGATACTTACTGCAATGAGTGGTAGATGGCATTGTAAATGCAGCTGGGCTGAGTGTGCTGAAACGGATTGTAATCTGTTCTCTTAATCTTGCGTAAGGAATGGAACGATAACACCAGCTTTATGTCATGCGTTTCTTGAAAAATTAGATTACACAAACGAATCATACAATTACAGAATGCACAATGAATAAACTTCTTTGAGCCCTGGTATCTCTCAGGCCATCACAGTCAGTTAGGTATATGAAAGTTTGCCAAGTCCAAGCTAGCTAACATGATTTTAGTGCATACAGTGTCAAATGATTTACATGACAATCCATTAAATCTATTTTCATTGCTTGTTCCCAAAGATTTTATTTAGCATACTTTAACTGAAAGTAAATGTAACTCAAAACAGTGTTATCTATGACTGTCCTAATATTTATTTGTTGTTGTGAGGAAAAGTTTGACTTTTTCCAGTACAAATTTCATTGATACTCTACATCTTAGATAAACGGAAAAGAACGTTTCTTCTTGTAAACATGTATTCAGATTTTTTTTCTTTTAAACTAAAATAATCTTGAAACAAAATCCGAAAGACTGATCCATATTATTGATGTAAACTGTAGCAGCTGTTATGCAATTAAAATTTAGATCAAGGCATCTCAAATAGTTTCTGAGAAATATGCACCCGAATGAGCATGTACAATAAAAGTTGAAGGTAAGAGTGCACAGGCAAGGAACACAGTAGCAGAGATAGCTCGTAAAGTAACTTAATTCACAATGCTTAGTTTCACATTGTGGAAAAATTTAATATTGTAATTACCTGTACTACTTTGAAAAATACATAGGCTTAACATTTGTACGTTCTAATCACTTGAAGCTGCACTCAAGTTCACCCATTTCGCTTGAACGTCACTGGCATACTGAAACACTGTTAGTCATAACTTGAAAAAAAGTTGTAGCAGTGAAGTAAATAGTTTATGTTATAGACACACTGTTTTGTTATGTTTTCCCTAACAGTGCACAATTCTGTTTACAAAAGCGAGAAAGCTAACACGAGAAGGAAACACATGTCACCGGCACGAAGTTTTAGAAGAGATGAATAGCTTGACAGTCCTGCAGAACTTACCATCAAGGGCTCCTCTTTGCGTATATCGGTAGTAATACCTTATGAAAGACTTAGGATTTCGAAGCTATCAATAGAAGATTTTCATAAAATACAAAGGAGACGATACACCTCATCTTGTCTATAGAAACATGGACAAGACTAGACTACACTAGAAAACATTGATCTAAGCCTTGTCATTCCCGGGGAAATCAAAAGTTAAAAAGAAATCGTAGGTGTCTTTCTGGAGATACAAATTAACTCACCTGACGTGAAAAGAAAAAGAAATTAGTGATAATAAATCTTTTTCAATATAGCTGTAATGTATTGTCGCGAATCTATTATTCCGATAGCGCGGCTTGCGCGTACAAAGCGACAGATAGTGCAACGCGGAGATAAAAGGCTTGCCGAAACAGATAAAGTTATATGACTGAAAGGTTGGTGTTTCGTCTGGTAATTTCTGGAACAGGGAATAGAGAACATTCCACAAACGTCTATAAATAAGAGTGAGCTATAAAAAGGAGCCGCGATCGTCAGTTAGAGAGAGTCGAGAACCGGAACTGATAATCGTGTGCCCGCAGCTGTGTTTTGAAAGTGAACTCTTAGATTGTGGACGACGATCTTGGAAGATTGTATTTGTGTATGTTACGTAATTCTGCTACTGTAAGGCTTGACCAAAACGCGTTTCTACGGAAATAGAGAGAATTTTAATTGCTGCAAATTAAACATTTTAAATTTATGAGCCCATGGGGTGATTTGCATGTATTGACATTATTAATTAACTCCTCCAGAATATAGAGTTCTTAAAGCAGCAAAAACATAATATTGAATGATTGCTACTAGTATTCTCCATTTACAAAACAATTCTGGGGCACTTTATGAGAAAATGAATTTCAGTAAATCTGTAAACTTGTATATTTGATTGCAATTAATTGTAAATTGAAAATAGGATGCATTTATTAGCATATCAGACTTTGGAATCAAACACTAAAGAAAAGAATACGTGAACCAAAAATGCTTTCAGTACATGCTTGCTACTATGGGCCATTCCTCTTTGATAAGGCTAGTTCAAATTCTACTGCAATTCAGGCAAAAGCTATACTGGTACAAGAAAACCACGTTTATTCTGGCCTTCTGCAGTACCAGGTGAATCAATGCAGTTTGCGAAACAAACGGCACCTAGTTCACGGCAAAACAGCCGGGAAGTGGATCAGATGCTTTACTATTGCCAAGACAAATTTCTGAAGCGTCTCCCTAGTTGCTGCCGGCTCAGTTTAAGTTGACTGCGATATATTATGATATATCTCCTCCTAGAACGATCCTGTTATGAACATATGGGAGGAAAGGAAGGGAGGTGGGCCCCCCACCATAAAACAACCTTGAATTTACCTGCAACAGTCAGCAGCCTAAGGGCGCTCCACTTCATTTTCTCTTTCATTATTTCTTTCATTCTTTCCTGCCCTTCCTATGTTCAAAACAGTTTGAGACAGATTATAGAGTGCTTTCTGTTTTACAAAACCGAGGAGTGAGTATTGCGGCTTCCGTGCACAGTAGTGTCGGCGAACCATGCATATATGATTTATGGTGTAAAATCGCCGCCCACCCTTGAAGACTCGCTACCACCTGTGGTGCTTCTTTCATAGGTGACGGTTTGCAAAGGTTAAGAATGTTCCTTGAAAGACTTCAGAAATATTGTTCGATGCAGGCTATTTCAACTTTTGTTTACCTTCCTGGTATGTGTATCTCCAGATATTACTTCAGCGAGCGCATTCAGCACCTGGTGTCGCTACTGTCTGCGTTCTTGGCATTCTCAACCCCCGAACACACTTTCAGGACGTTAACTGGAATGAAAAATTCTCCAGGTATTTTGTTATTATGTTAACCGTATGCTACAAGTCCGTTACCTTCAATTCGTCGTCGTCTTCGTCGTCGTCATCATCATCATCTAGGCTTTTATCTGTCCACCTCACAGAGTTATTCTATTCTTAATGTAGGCGAAGAACTACCATTATATTATGGGCATTATTATCATTAATCACTGCCATACGTCAATAAAGGCTACTGGCTATATTATAAGTAGCCCAAATTGGATGATAAACACCTGAGATATGAATAACGTTTACTCCAATTTTCGGTATAACATGGTATTCGTTTACTGAACTTATTTAACTAGTAAATGGTGGTAGAGAGATGGAGGAAGAGAGACTGCCAGAGAGAAATAAAACACAATTTCATATATCTTGCATTTCTAAAGCTTAACATTAATATTTTAAGCTTACTTGAAATATTCACGTTTGACTAAAGCCAACCCATAACCATATAGAATGTGACTATCCCTATAGCTTTAGTTGAGGGGAAGAGGAAGATTTAATCGCACAGATCTATGGTTTTCCTGAGGGGAGGGACAGCCGACCTGGACAGAGGGACATGCTCCCTATCGTCAGCATACTGCGACTTTATGTGTTCGTAGAATTAAGAGTCCAAGTTGCAGAAGTTCAAAATGCCTTTTATTTCTGCAGAAACACACTTTGGTCAAACCTTACAGTAGCACAATTACGTAACATACAAAAATACAACCTTCCAAGGTCGTTGACCAAAAAAAAAAAAGCGTTCACAGTTGCTGACACTGGACACTCAGTTCCAATTAAACTCTCTCTACGATTCTCCGCTGCTTCCTTTTATACGTCCATTGATATATCTAGACTGTAACGAACAAGAAATCGAAACTTCCAGTCATCTATATTTATCTATGTCGGCAAGTTCTTTTGTGCACCTCAGCCGCACTATCGCGATAAAGACTCGCGACACTGCTTTCTCCTCAAGGCTGGTCGTCCCGACCACCACCATAATAGTGGGCCAGACCATCCAGGTGTACCACCAACATCTTTTCCCGGGGCACCTTCTGGATGTGGTAGACCACGTCGTTAATCCCGTTTACCACCCGGTACGGTCTTGCCATGGTTGTTGAAGATTCGGGCAGTGTCCGTTGGTCCGAGGAGGGCAGTACAACCAGACCGGGTCACCTTCCTGGAACCCTAGCCTGTTGACTTGCCTGTCTTATCGAGTCTTCATGCGGTCGCCCTCCTTCTGGATGTTATGACGAACCACGTGGCATGCATGTTGTGGAGATGATCCACGAGGTTCTCCGCTTACCCGGTTGCTGGCCGTTTAGCGTGGGGGGGCCTCCCATGAGCCAGGTCACAAGGGAGGCGTCTCGGTCGAACATTAAGCTGGCTGGCGTCATCCCAGTGGTGTCGTGTGTTGACGAGCGGTAGGTTAGCAAGAACAGTGGCACCTTGACGTCCCAGTCTCGCTGATGACTGGCCACGACCTTCCTCAGGTGTTCTTCTAAGGTCTTAATGCCGTCCGACTGTGGATGTAGGGGTGTTGTGCAAGTCCTGTTTACCCCAAGAGTTTCCAGTGCCTCCTTCATCAGGTAAGACTCAAAATTGGTACCCTGGTCTCTGTGAGCAATAACGGCACCCCTAAACGGCAGAACAGTTGCTCCACGAGGCAGGCTGTGATTGTCTTCGCCTTCTGGTTCTGGATAGCATACACCTCCGGCTACTTGGTGAAGTGGTCCAGGACCATAATCAGGTACTGTTTACCTCGGTCGGGCACTGGGAATGGTCCTGCTATGTACACAGCAATGCGTTCGAATGGCGCTCCGACGTTGAACTGCTGCATGTGACCCCGGCTCCTAGATCGGGGCCTGCGACACGCCACGCACACGTGACATTGACGGCAGCATCTCTCAGCGTCTTGGAGCCTCAGCCAGAAGTAGCGCTGTCGGAGTTTTTCGATCGTCCGGTTCGCTGCCAGGTATCCCCTTGAAGTACCGGCCTGCATTTCCTCCAAAACCTCCGGGACCTCACTTCGGGGAAGTACCAACTGCTTCCTCTGCGTCTTCCAATCGGGTGATTCCCATAACCGGAACAGCACGCCCTCTCTGATATTGAACGAGTCCCATTGGGCCCAGTACAACTTTTATGTGGCGCTTCTTGATGTGATGTCCTCCCAGGTTGGTCTTCTCCCTGCCCCACTTCTATCAAGAGTTGCCCCAAGTCTGCGTGCGCCAGCTGCTCCCTCTTCAGGCCAGCTCTATTCCAGCCATCCACAGGAACTGCCGTACTAACACTTCCCCAACTCCGTCTCGGCCTGGATGTCGTGACCGGTGTCTGTCAGGTTGAGAAGCCTTACCGGCACATCTTCTCGGCAAGGCAACAATGTCCCAGCTATACATCGTTCATGCATGTGCATCTTCTGGTCCAGCATCAGATTCTTTGTCCACTGGCCTTCCAGTCGCACCTTGACCAGCACCTCGTTCCTCGCGGGAACAACATCGTCTTTCCTCAGGACGCCCCTGCAAATTCCAAGGCATTCTTGCTGTTGCCGGATTATCACCTCTTCTCCATTGATCAGCAGGATCTTCCGGCTGACGTGGACCGTTGCCTCGTGGCTCCTGAGGGCAACCAGTCCCAGCATCACCTCCTCAGGCACCTTCGCGACAAAAAGCCATTGACGCACGGCACTCCGTCCCAAGGTCAACTTCAGCACGGGCTCCTCCACAGGCGAGGTGTCGCCCGATGCCGTCATAGGCTCGTATGGTTGGCTTGGTTTTCTCGACGGCAAACCATTGGCTACGTCAGATCTGATGATGGTCATGGCTGCCCCTGTGTTTACCAGCACCCTGCACGGCTTCCCTTTCACCCAACCGTCCGCAATGGCGCTGTCATCCATCCGCCGGCTGAGGGCGCGCAATGCCTCTCAAGAGGATGGTGGTGATGGCGCCGACGTGACCCTCTCCAGGCCGACGGCCCTTTATAGTTTTCCAGCTGTTCTTCCTGGTGTGGGCAGTCTCCGTCCGGGATTGCAGGCTGGCCACACCCCCAACAAACGCCAGGTGGTTTTTGCCGCCGTCCCTCAGCTGGTCTTCTGTCACCATTACAGCGGACGCTCCTTGTCCTGGAAGTCGCGATAGCTGTCATCTTGGTGGTCTCCATCCTCAGTGCTGCCGTTAGCGCCTCGTGGCTGTTTTTTGTTTAGTCGCCGAGCATTAGGCACTGACTTATCTCGGATTCTCGTACCCCGTCAACGATGTGTAGGCAGCCTCTCGGGATGCGAACTTGTGTAGGAGGTCAACTAAAGCTTTGATGGCCAGCTACTCATTTGCCAGGGCGAACCCTTGCAGCGTCTGCTCGAGCTGCTGGGACCTTGATTTCAGCTGGCTGCTGTAAGCTGCGGCAAAGCGATGGTTTCCGAAGCGGTTTTCCAGGGCTTCCCAGATGTGCTTGGGCGCCGCTGCTGTCTGGACCGCGTTCAGTACTTCCGCGGGCCGTCCCTGGAGGCTGGCTATTAGCTGTACGGCCTCTTCCTCTGGTGACCACTTGTTGTTTCTGGCCACTCTGTCGTATTAACGGCGGAAGTCTTCGAACGCAAACGTGCCGTCCTACTGGGTGATTTGACGCGCGCAGATGCTGTGTCGCGTCCCGGCGCGTCCTTAAACCTCCTGCCGGCGATGTCCTCTATCAAGGCGTTCAGCGATTTGGTGTTGCTGTCGGCCTTTCCCTCCAGGTCATTAACTCGGTTTGCCAGGTTTTCGACGCGCTGGTCCGCTTGACTCATCCACTTGCCAGGTCCTTGACGTCCTCCTTCACGCCCGCGAACTCCTCTTCAAACTTTACGGAGAGGGGTTCGTTCGCAGCCTTCATTTCAGATAATTTGTTCTTCATTTCCCTGGCCAGGCTGTCATTCGCTGCTCTCATTTCCGTGGTTAATTCGGGCATCTTTGCGGTCATCATCTCGGCCAAGCTGCTATTTGCAGCTTCCGTCTTCGCAGCCAGGGTGTCATTCACCGTCTTAATTTCTGTTGCCAGGCTATCGTTCGCCGTTCTCATTTCTTTCAGTCCTTCTATAATTTTTGCCACTGTAGCGTCCATTGTATCTGCCACTTCCTGACACCAATTGTGACTTTGTGGGTTCGTAGAATTAAAAGTCCATGTTGCAGAAGTTCAAATTGCTCTTCCTTTTATCGTCCATTGATATTTCTAGACTGTTTTGTAACAAACAAGAAATCGAAGCTTCCAGTCATCTAACGTTATCTGTTTCGGCAGCCTTCTATCTCCGCGATATATTTATATATCTCGGCAAGTTCTTTTGCGTGCGTCATCTGCGCTATCGCGATAATGACTCGCGACAATACATAATTATGTTCTGACGCAGGCTGGAGTCCCACAAGACCTCCTCTCCCCAAGGAGAGGTTTGCTTGAGGGTCCGACCTGCATCAAATGCCAGGGCAGATAGTTTTAAAATCGAACTCAATCCAACATCCACTCACCTGGTTCTTCGGCTCTGAAACATGAGGTAATGGAATGATGGGAAATGGAAAATTCCTGGCATTATTCATGTCAGCATCACCTACTAAATAGGAGAAACCGAAAATGTACAAGGTTAGAGTGGCCGAGCCAACGAGTGGCTGGACTTGAGAAAGTTTGGTCCACCTTCATTTTAAGCAAATAACGAAATTATTCAGGAATGCATTGCTTAATTCTTTCAAAGAAATTTATGCTTATAAATGGACTTTTCCATACATAATTGTGTGGTAAAGTGTATTCGATTGTGATAATATTAAATTCATGAATTAGAAATTCAGTAGCGCTTAACCTAAAGCAGATAGATGTATTTTAGGTAACGAAGGGGACAATTTAGCAGTTCAAACAATTCGATATTTATCCATACATCCCTGGGAGGTACGGATGATATAAAGGAACTGCATGAAGACAATGAGCTGTAGGAACGGACAACGCAAGCGACAGAAACGCATAGTTCCCTAACACTTACTTACTGTATTGACCAGCCGGCTGGGTGGTGATAGCGGCAACTGTCCCACGCTACCGGAAAGTGGCTCAAAGGTTCCTCTCCTGCGACCACAGATGAGAACGTTAATGAATGGAGGCTCAAGTGGCCACCCAATGGCACATTCGAGAAGTTCTAAACCAAGCCCCGGCGCCGTCTGTCCGCCGGCGACTGACACTCGCAACATATTAGTCCTGTAACATCAAAGAGGGCCACAAAATGAGAAGAAGGTAGATGTGTGCTTAAAGGCGCCCAACTACAAGATCATCAGCATCCTGAATGACGAAATGAGAGAAAATGGGAGAGAGGAGAGCCGTGGTAGAAGATACAGCTGTTGCCGACCAGGGAAAATTACATGGACGGAGTAGATAGCTACCAAGGATCAAACTCGGGTCCTCCCGAATGCGAGCCTCAATGCGTTAACGCAAAGCCATCTCGCTCGGTATCCTTTACCGGTCTATACTTAAAAACAAAGTTGCGTTTCTCTGCCCTTTAGCATAGACAACCAAAGCAGAAATGGACTAAGCGGAACAGTGAACGGTTATTGCGTAGAGGGAAGCATTTGAAGGAAAGGGCTCTCAAGAGCCATCTTTTCCATCTTAGAACAAACAAACCATCCTTTACATAGTAATAAATTTCATCTCAAGGTAATGAAACACGACTCTCCTATTTTTCCTCTTGTTTATTTGCACCGTTTTAATTATTTTCTTTTGATAATCGAGCTCTCCAAATAAAGGTTTGCTTTGGTCTGTTTGCTTTGTTTCTGTTCTTTAATCTTGAAAATGGTACGAATAAACATGCTGGATTATTTGTATTCTCTGACCTTAGTGTGTAAAAGGTGAACATTTTCCATTCGTTCTGTGAATACAGCATGGTACCCTGTTACGACGATACGTGACTAGAAGGAAAGGAGAGATGCAGTTACAATCGTGTCATAGTGAGGTGTGATATTAATTGGAAGGTCTCTAGGAAACGCTCTTATTTCACAGAGTTCCTAATAAAGATTTAGAAATTAACATCATTGGTGACTGGTTCAGAAGGAGAATGAGATCTGAGGAGGCAATGATGATATTTTTTACATTCTCTGCCACATATGTTGTTAAAAATTTAGAAGTGGTTAAAAAGTCCCTACCGAGATTTCACTACAAATATGCGTTTGAATGTCTCCTGAATAATTAATGAACATCCAGAAAAGTATTCGCGAATGCTTGTGTGTGTGTGTGTGTGTGTGTGTGTGTGTGTGTGTGTGTGTGTGTGTGTGTGTGTGTGTGTGTGTGTGTGTGTTTGTGTGCAGACTTTTCATATAATTGCATCTTCTAAGGACGCATATGAGCATTTTCAAGCAAGTCCCCCCTATAGACTACCCGTTCCTAAAAAGTAGCGTCAAACGATCTTGATTAAAATAACACATATTTAAGACACCTTTACGACACATAAAATGTTTATCTTAAATTTTCCTGGAATGTTCTCAAAAGGCCCTCCCATTCTGAATGACTTTTGCATAAACGTAAAGTGGGATACGTCTGAGATTGCATGTGACAACAGACGGATGCAAACATCGCAGTCTCTGGTTTGAAGCCGTTCTTGGCGGCTCTTTTTATGCAAATGGCTCTTTAAGGAGATTCTCGTTCTATAGTGCCATTTACTTTGGTTAGGTTATCTCAATGTAGAAGCAAGGGTCTCTGCTTATGGTAGGAAATAGTAATGGAGTTCTCAAGTCGAGGAGATAGGAACTGGTATTAGTGATGACGCAAATCTTCATTACTATTGTATTTCCCTGTTTCACTTTCATTTAGCACCCACCCCGGAGTTAAATATGTTCCTGACGAATAATCTAAATTCATTATTTTGCGGAATTAAAATGCACTGGTTAAATCTTATAAAGTGCAATGCTTATCTGCATCTTCCCAATTTGCGCTATTGCCGGAATTAAACTTGGGCAAGCGGACTTATGGCGGAATACTTATTACATTTGTGCACAAATGTAATCCTCACGGTGATGTGGACCCTGTAACACTTATTGGCAATGACTGATAGATTGGCGACTGGTCTGTGGCTACGATTTGTGATTCTTTACATACACCATCTACCATAGGCATAAGTTAATGCACTTTTCTTTGATTGGCTAGTTTACCCCTGTTGAATATTTGGGGCAACTATGACATCATTGGTTGAAGCACTATATCGCATGACTTCCCTTACCACGTGACAGGGGATTTTCTCTAAGTTTGTGATATTTATTCTATGCCTCCTCCGGTCGCGTATCCAGAACACATAACAATAGCACAAAGGACTTTAGTCCTTCAATGTAATTTAAGAAATTGTTCAGCAGGCGTTGCAAATATATTGCCTTATAGCTTCAAAAGGATAGTTACAAGCTTTCGTGAATTGTGGAACCAGGAGCATTTTAACATAGACGAATATTTTCTACATAAGGAATTTAAATTTTGCGAATTACAGCACTGCAATATCACCTGGTGACCTATACCAGGCTTTTTTATTTTTCGAGAGGAGGAAAAATCCATTTAGGGATTTCCACTGTGTTGGAGAGCACAGTGGGGTATGTGGGCTTGACCTCAAGGGTACTACTCCACTAAAAAACCTCCACCGGATTCGGAAGGATAAATGTGCTGCGGTACCGCCTAAAGCACCCGCGCACTCCAGGAGGTGATCGTAGCTGTCTCGCTGTACGATTCAGCTGAGTGGGTTTCTGATGCAGGGATACACGCTTGACATGATGCTCAGCCTCATCCACTGTCTATTTTGGGTTGTTTTTGGTAGGACTCCAGGTGCTACTTTTTTGGGAAGTTTAGGGTAATTTATCACGCCGTAGCGCTGTGTCTTAATTTTAGGCCTTTTATTGGCACTGCAAGTAATACTTGCATGCATGTCAGTGATATTCTATTATACCTTACAGCTATCTTACTATACCTAAAAGTAAATCTAGTTTGCATCATCGGCATTTGCCTTTAATGGTCAGTTGTAATTATCTGCCGTCAGCATCGTTAAAGTGTGTGAAAGCCTTCTCAAAGTCCATGTATCTGCTTGGTCGATATTTGAGAGGGCGCACTCAGCGGGCGGCCTACCTATTTAATTGTAGGTGCGAGCCTGTACCACTCACGGGGGACCCTCTTTCCCCGGGGCCACCTTGGCAAATAATTGGCGCAAGGACTTGAGGGCTATTGGAGGTGTGTGTGTGTGTGTGTGTGTGTGTGTGTGTGTGTGTGTCTGTATGTGTGTGTGTGTGTTGGTGTAAGTGTATGGGTGTGTGTGTTTAACTCCGATCAGCGATGTAAAACATCTGGAAAGTTATTTACTAGGTTTTCCAGATAACTATACCGAGTCAGCTGCGCCTATTTATTCTGATCAATGCATCCGGGAAGTTTATAGTATAATGTAGAAACATTGACCCTTTTAGCAATACAGTCGTTATTGTAGCTCAGTCCTTCTGTTCGGCACTATAAGCACCCTGTATTAGAACTTACAGCACTGAACGATAACCAAGAAGCTGCGAAAAGCTCAAATAAACGACGTCTTTTCACGCATATCATACTAGCGAGTAACAAACGAATGTTATCCGGAGGAACGAAATAAACAACGTGACAGCTGTCCGCGATAGTTAGCTGCTGAAGTATGGTGATGCAAGAGCTAGGTTCGAAACGATGTTACATCACATTGCCTCTTTTTTCTTATAGTCTTTATTGTCTGTATTTTAGTTACTAATTTATTTATTTTGCTATTGGTTCTTTTATGAGCCAAAGACACAAGAATTAAAATCCGATAACTTGGGACCCACTGGGATTAGCTCACCATATAAGCTCACCCTATAAGCAGGTAGGAGAGGCCCTTGCACTTTGATGGGAAATTACGGGCTATCTTAATCTTCAACTAGGGGTCATGTTTAACTTTGTGACCTTTATACTCTGTAACGTGTCTGGTGTTGTAAACCATGTTACGTAGTTAGCTTTCAGTTTTAGGAGCATGTCCATGACAATAAATTTAATAGCTTTTGTTTCATGCTTAAATCTTATGTTTCGCTTTACATTTGTGAAATGTTTGAAACCTGGTTGAATGGTCAACCACAATACCGGCTGTAAAATTTATACTACGAAATATAAATCTGTAACTATGTGCCAGTGGAAAACATGGCATTTTGTAAATACATCTAATGTTATGAGAAATGTTACTTGTATCATAATATCAAATTATAGGCCCCATGAGGTAATACAAACGGTAATAAAATTTTTGAGCTGAACATCAAGGATTTGAGCCCAACTTGCAATGGCAGTGTGATAAAGTATAACACGATTTAGACAACGGCACCTTATGAGGGAAGGTTGCTATACGAATAAGTAACCGCAGACTTTAGACAACTCCCACCTCGGAATTTTATACGCTTTTTACGGCTTCATACAGGGTTTTGACACAAATAAAATAACTACATCCGCCTTTACAATTACTGCATGAGACAAAAGCTGCCGTAATTTGTGAAAGAAGCTAAAACAATCTGCTAATTATTAGCATTTTTGACATGCCTGTACAATATAAGTCCAATTGGTCCCACTGTGTAAATCAGATATTTTGTGTTCCAGTGATATCGTCAACTGATGCATGACAGGTTGCTCCTTCAGGGCCGTGTTTAAAGGCGTATGTGGATGTATCTTAATGAATAAAAGTTTGCAAATTCGTCTTAAATCTCTACTGCGGTTATTATGTTTAAGGAATCGACATACGCAGTGATTGCTTTCTGTCCCGTACAATACTCATGCACTGAGTTGTGTACCACCACTCTATAAACAATTATGGAAATTATCCATTAGAAGGCATTCCAGAAAGGCATAAGTCACATATGTAGGGATCCAGACGTTCCAGTTTTACCGGGACAGTCCCGGATTTTAGCATTTTTTTTGTTAAATTGTCCCGGTGTCCCGAAAGGTTTTAACCGGGAAGCTAAATTTCCCGGTTTTTAGAGGTTTATTAGCACTGAATATTTTTGCATCTTAAATACACGAAATATCTCTAATTTTATTCCACTTGCACTCCTGGGCATAGAGAAATATGTATTTTGCATAATCAGGTAAATATCAAAAGGGAAATATTTCGCTATTTGATTGTTATGTTGGTACCGAAGGGCACGATTACTATAGGCGGAATTTGCGTTCTAGTTTCCACAGACGACGCGGATTGGCTTGTATCTCGTTCTCTGTGCGTGCCTCCAAGATGAACACGTCGGTACTGAAGTTACTATTCGGTTTAATTTTGTTTCTACTGTAACTGTGAAGTAAATTAAGATTGCCTAAATGAAAAGGTATATTTAGTGGTTCTATTAAAGAGGAATTTCCATGTTTGAAGGACACTAGTATTGGTAGTACTAGATGGGGATCTGAGGTGGAGCGTAATTTCTGCCACAGTGTGTTTAGCGTTAGCCATGGAGGGAAAACTGATATCATGCATCATGTTGAATACAATAAGTTCAGCAAATGGTACTGTGCAATATCTGAGGTAATTCATTATTTACTCTACTTGTATATTGTGACTTTGTGGGTTCGTGAAATTAAAAGTCACATACACAATACAACTTTCAAAATCATCAACCAGAAACAAAGTTCACACAGCTGTTCGCGCACACAAGTTCAATTAACAACTGTCCCCTAGACGAGCTGCGGCTTCCTTATTTATAGCTTACTCACTATCCGGAATGTTCTCAATCAAGACGGTGCTAGAAGAAGGATGACTCTCTGGAAATCCGTCTCCTTCCCCTCGACGTTTCGGCGAACTTTTATCTGCGCACTGCACTGCCCGGCACTTTCAACCCGTAATTCGCACCACGTTGCCTCAACAATGCGTTCGCGACACTGCTCCCTCCTCAAGGCTGGTCATCCCGAACAGCACCATCGTAGCGGGCCAGACGATCCAGGTGTACCACCAAAATGTTTCCTCGGAGCACTTTCTGCATGCGATATACCAAGTCTTTAATCATCTTTACCGCCGGTACGATCTTTCCCATGGCTGCTGAAGTTTCGGGCAGCGTCCCTTGGTCCGGGTAGGGTGGCACAACCATACCAAGACACCTTCCTGGAATTCTTGGTTGTTGGCTGGCCTGTTCTATTGGGTCTTTATGCGGTCATTCGCCTTCTGGATGTTCTGACGACCCTTAACATGCATGTCGTGGACACGGCCCACCAGTTCTCCACACACTCAGTTGCTCGCTGTTTCGCTTCCGGGAGACTCCCAAAAGCAAGGTTACAAGGGAGGCGTAACTCTGGCCCAAACATTAAGCTGGCTGACGTCCTCCCAGTGGTATCGTGTGTTGACGAGCGGTAGGCCAGCAAAAACTGTGGCACTTTGACGCCCCGGTCTGGCTGATGGCTGGCCACGACCTTCCTCAGGTGTTCTTATAAGGTCTTGATGTACCCTTTGATCATGCCGTCCGACGTAGGATGTAGAGGTGTTGCGTGGGTCATGTTCACCACAAGTTTTTCTAGTGCCTCCTTGATTAGGTTGGACTCAAAATTGGTACCCCGGTCACTGTGGAGCTCTAACAGCATCCTAAAACGGCAGAAGAGTTGCTCCACGAGGCAGTCTGTGATTGCCTTCGCCTCCTGGTTCGGGATGGCATACACCTCCGGTCACTTGATGAAGTAGTGCACGAACTCCATCAGGTACATATTGCCTCGGTCGGACACTGGGAATGGTCCAGCTATGTCGACAGCGATGCGTTCGAATGGCGCTCCGACATTGTACTGCTGCATGCCACCCCGTCTCCTAGTCTGTGGGCCATGACACGCCGCCATTACAGCACCATCTCTCAGCGTCTGCTCGTGCCTGAGCCAGTAGCAGCGCTGTCGGAGTTTGGTGATTGTTCGGTTTGTTCCCAGGTGTTCTCCTGAAGTAACGGCGTTCACTTGCTCTAAGACCTCCGGGACCTTACTTCGGGGAAGTACCAAATGCTCTCTCTGCGTCTTCCCATTAGGTGTTTCCCATATCGGGAACAGCACGCCCCCTCTGATCTTCAGCGAGTCCTATTGGGCCAATTACGACATGTATGTAGCGCTCTTTGTTGTGATGTCCTTCCCAGGTTGGTCTTCTCCCTGCCCCTTGACGAGCTCCGGCGTCCTTATTTATAGCTTACTCGCTATCCGGAATGTTCTCAAGCAATCAAGACAGTGCTTGATGAAAGACGAGACACCAGAAATCCGTCTCCTTCCCCCCACAGTTTCGCCGAGCTTTTATCTCCGCACAGCACTGCCCGGCTCTTTGAACTCGTCCCTCGCGCCGCCTCGCCTCAAGAATGCATTTGTGACAATATGTAACAGGTCTTTCAGTTTTCCGATAGCATAACATCAAAGTGTCCCGGTATTTTCATTTCACAATCTGGGAACCCTACACATATGCACCCTACACTTAGCACGTTGCATAAACTAAAAAATAAATAGGGGCAGGTGCCTCACCTACGTCGTATAATTTTTTTTTTTGTGGTGAAGTTCTCAACTGGTAAACCATAAGATATAGCCAAAATTTTAATGCACATAAATATAGATCTCCTTCGTGCCTTAGCCATGGAATTTTAAAGGCCTCACATTGCGACTAGCTGTGTTATTAAAATACTTGAGTATCTTTTAAAATGTACTGTACTGCCAGTTTCCCCTTGCACCTACAAGAACATTAGGTATAGTATAATTTCTCCAAATGTTTATCTCAGTTAACATTAAGTAAATAGGAATGCATTTCAGTTAGAACAGTTTGCCCAAGGTAGAGACAGTCATGTGCTATAATGGTGCAATGTACCCGATCAGCTCAGAGAGAGAGAGAGAGAGGGGACGAGAGAGAGAGAAGAGAACAGTCAAAGCACGTAGCGGTAATAATTTTCAACAACAAGATGGCATGAGAGCACTCATATGCTTATAGAGCCAGAAAAAATAATAATTCTCTAATATTTAAACATATTAAAATAATAGTTTAATCTATATTTAAATAAAATACTTCCTAATCGTACAATTACAATTTTACAGTTAATACGCTTGGTGTGGGTTCTTTTTTTCGGTTCGTGGTCCTTTTGTGTGCTTGGTTAGGGATGGAGTGTGAAAGGTTTGACGGTGAGGTGGAAAGGTGGGTGTTTTGTCTAATCGTCGGTGAGCTGGGATCTCTTTCTCAGGGTTCGGTTATGAAAAGTCGTGTTGACCGTCTCTCAATTCCTTTATTTTTCTTTAGCCTGGCTCTCGTAGCTCTCTTGCTAACACTCGCGTTGTCTTCCTAATTTTCCTTTCCCCTTTACGATGTTTTTTACGTTGCTTCGCTATTCCCTATATTTGCACTATCTTCAAGACCATAACTCTAAGTCGGACTGCGACATCTGATCCTACTTTTATCACAATAACGCGTCTTGTCCCCGTCGTACTCAGTACCAGAGTAACCTTCCAATAGCACGTCTTCTCCCCGTCGTCCTCACTAACAGAGTGACGCTCCTTTCCCTGTCGTATTTTCAGCTTCTATCCTAGCTTTTCTTTCCTATCACCGCCCATTTTCTATTCCTTTCCTATTTTACGCCTATCACGTGGTTTACTCTACATTTTATTGGCAGGGTTTATTTCTTTAATTTTCTCTTATTGGTCACCTCCGTAAGTCTTTCCTATGCAGCAGTACTATTCTCCGCCGCTCTGGGTTGTATGACCTCTCAGCGTCATAACGGTATTCTATCATGTTTGGCTGAGTTTTCCTTATACTTCGCATACCTTACTGGCGTCTTGATGTCGGTTCTATTGTTCTGCTTCCTGCCTTGTCTATGTGCCCAGAAGCAACTCCTGTCCAATTTTTCCTTCATTTATACTATATTGCTATTTCGAATATTCTTTTTAACTTTGTTTCCTATATCATTTATTCCCTTTTTATTCCCATTATGCTTATTTATGATCTCTACTGTTGTATTAGTTTCTAGTGATCTTTTCCCTCTTGGAACTTGAGGTTTCTGCTTCACGCTGAAGACGAAGAAGATTATTTTTGGAAACGTTACAACATAAATAAGCACGCATGAGTGATTAGTAATTATTAGCATCGGATTTATATGCTAATGTATATAGCACATATATTTTCATATTTAATGTATAGTTGGGAGTTTTACAAGTATAGAATGATCGTGCATATAATCAAACGCTTTCACACTAATGACTCATATTTTGTAAATTAATAACATACTTTCTAATTTGAATAAAATAATATACTATTCTCATACAAGCGAGGCAACCCATATCGAGCCTCCTGTGTATATATGTATGAGAGAGAGAGAGAGAGAGAGAGAGAGAGAGAGAGAGAGAGAGAGAGAGAGAGAGAGAGAGAGAGAGAGAGAGAGAGAGAGAGAGAGAGAGAGAGAGAGAGAGAGAGAGAGAGAGAGAGAGAGGCTTTCTTTCTACTGATAAGAGAGACGGTGTCCCGTATTCATGTTGTAATGCCAAAATTCAATAAAAGCACAAAAAGTGAACTTCTAAAACAGTAGATTGAGGATTATACTACAGGCGAAAAGTAGTTCTTTGTTGTTGTAAATTGTGTAATATACGAATTGGATGTGTGAAGAGGTTTCAGCTAAGCCAACATTTAACAAAACAGCTAAAACGAAACGGAATTCCTTGAAGAAAACCTCATTAACACAACAAAAACCCTTTTCTTCTAATTTGAAAAGCAAATTTTCCAGTGATAAACTGGAAGTGGCAAACTCACACAACCAAATTGATATTATGAACCTAGTTTTGAACTTACGGTATAGTGTGAAGGAACGATCATCTCACATCCCTAAGTTGAAAGGAATCCTCACACGAAACCGGAATTTCGTTGGCGTTACATAAGAAAACTAGGGAAAAGAGCCACAGAGTGGCTATACGTGTAGAGAGGAAGGCCAACTGCTCAAAACATCAATGCTCATATCACATAATGCTCAATCGGAAATGTTTTAATTTCTGAGAAGCACATCACCCTAGCCCAGAGGAAGACAGCTTCGAGAGTTGTGATGTACTTCAGTCGGGAGCGAGGCCTGCAAATGGCGCTGTGAGTACAAAATCTGAAGCCTCAGTTAGGTGTAGCGCACTCGATGACAACTATGTAGCTGCCACATACCTAATGGAGCTGTTAAATTTACAATGTGACGATTTATTGAATGACAAATATACACACAAGAAAGAGTTGGCTGATTTTTACAAGAATGTCCCCCAAACCAGATTTCCGAGGTTGTGTTCACATGCCGCACAGACATTGTGCATGTCTGGCACGACATATGTGTGCGAACAATTTATTTTCCGTTATGAAATTAGCTAAGTCCAAACCCCGAAGTACCTTGTCGGATCACAATGTAACATGCAGCCTTCGATTACAAATTTACCAGACATTACGTCCTGACATTGGTAAACTAGTTAAAGAAAAACAAAACAGAAAGTGTCGGAAAATATCGATGTAATTCTGCTCTGAGTGGGTCTCCCCTAATTTGAAGAGAAAATTACTTTACGTTTTATTTTATTTACTTTGTAACATGCCTGTCCTTCAGCTAAACTACGATTTGAAGTTTTATATAATTTCTCATAGTACAGAGCCAAATTATGTTTTTAAACTGTGACCAATTGTGTAATTAAAGCAGTCAGCTTATATATTAGAACACCCAAGACGTAAGTTGTACATATTATTAATACCCGATACGTTTACTGTCTTTCCTATTCTGTCGGAAACCCAACACACCAAACCATTTCCTTCCTCTTGCGTAGCAGAAATTAGCGCGGTAACGTCACACGCTAACCTGCATTTCATTCTGGAGCATATTTGGCGGTTAGAGGTGACGGAGCTGACGTCACACCACCACCTCCTGTCTTCCCCTGCCCTAGCCCACTAATCGTGCAATTGAAATCGCTCCCGGTAACAACGTGTGGAGATTTCGTATATGCGTCCCCTATATACAATTGCACTCTGTCACTGTATGTTAGCCTATACCACTTCCGGCAATCAGTACTAACTGTTTCAGCAAAAACACATCCATCTTTGACCAGTTTTTAAAATTTGTACTAGTTTTAATTTTATTTTCTCCACACTATTAAGTTGTTAAGCCTTTTACAGACAAATAAAGTTATCATATCATTTGTACTCATGTGCACAACTATAAATAACTATTTTTATAAAGGTAGTAATACTCTGGTCATGTAACTGAAAACGGAGGTGCATTGCTTTGAATATCCCTTACGGTATTGGGGATTCAGCATTTAGTTAGTAGAGAAGGAATTCTATTCCATCCAAGGATTTCATACCGATATTTTGCTGGAAACACATACCTTCAGGCCCAATGAATAAAAAAATTCTTAGTCAAATGTCTGCGTGTATATGTGTGTGCGAGTGTTTGTGAGCAGCAGAACCATAAAAGGAATACTGGGATAAATACAAAAATTGGTATTTAAGTGGAAAACGATTCAAAGATACAGCAAGAGGATTTTTAAGAAATCTTCCGCCCCAAACTACCTTTCTATGAAATAAATAGTTGTTATTTTCAGAAAAATGGCTCCAGCCATTTTGATTAAAATAGCTTATATAGGTATAAAATATTTACGGGAGAAATCAAAATACATACCTTTCTTGAATTGCCGGCGAAGTCCTCTTTATTCCTGAGACGTTATATATGGGTAATTTGGTATATATGGTAAATGTTAAGATATAGGCAAAAGCGAACAAATTTTTGTTGTTGCAATTTACGTCCTCCAACGTTAACTTATATCAGACAATGAATGAGATTGGTGAAATGACGCTCAAATGAGTCCGGGGTCCATGGAGCTTAGAGTTAACCGACATTCGTCTGTCAGGATAAGGAAAACCTCCGAAAAAACCTTATCCAGGTAACTCACCCTGACCGAGATTCAAACTCGGGAATATGCCTCTTGAAAACAAAATTTAATTAAAATATCCGTTTAATGGCATAATCCAGATTTCCGTTATCCTTGGGTTGACTTTTGCAATCCTTTGTCATTCCATAAAACGTTGTCGCCATTCAGTTGTTTCTCACAGGCGATGATACATGTGATGCATGAAATTACAGTTTCCAAAGTAACATTGAGGAGGAAACATTCCATGGCTTAGTTAATGATGACCTCTCGGCATTTGCTAGTTTGAGGACTGAGGTTAACCCATAAATACTCAGACAAGGAGGCTATTCTGGAGAGTTTTGAATCGCAGAAGATCTCTTCTTCGATTATCCATATGGGGCATTAATTCGGTTTCCTCTATTTTTTTTATTTACAAGAAATGTAAAATGAAAGTGTTAATATAAGGACTTGTCTCGATTCATATGCGGTACATAAAAAGGATAATCCTTTCTTGGAATAGTTTGCAACACTATGTGAAAACAAACCATGCGGATAAATGAAATTCGTAGTGTTTAACGCCCACTTTTACTACATACGGCACCGCAGGCGATGACACTGATGATACAAGAGATGAATATGGAGCAAGGGTGGAATAAGATGGCGGGGGGAACCGGAGATCCCGGAGAAAACCCGCCCCAGCGCCGTGTTGTCCACCACAACCTCAATTTGGGATTGCCTGGGTTTGAACCCGGATCGCCTTGGTAAGGTATATATCCCCATGCGGATAAGAGATCATATGAGTGTAACATATAAGATTTATTTTCCATCCTGATTGAGCTCTTACATAACTAGAGCAGTGAAGACAATTGGCAAACAAATTAATCAAACGCAATAGTAAAGCATAAAACTCCGAATTTGGCAGTTCTTGTAAAAATGCGAATTGACTCTGGGAGCACAATATTTCGAAGTTCTGTGAACATCTAATCTCTGTGTGCAAACAGAATCCTGTGCATTATTTATGGAATTTTCTTTTTTCTAACTGTTACGTATGCTATGGACATATTTAGCGTTAGTTTGAAACTATTAGCTGTAGGTAAGCTAGTTTTTTTTTTTTTTTTTTTTTTTGTTTGCTTGTTCCATTTATACCCCGCCTTTAACTACTATGGTCATATCGGCGGTCGTTCCCCTTTGGAACATACTGAAGATGATAACTCGTCATCTTTGGCTTTTAGTCATTACATCACGCACACATTCACACACTCATTTATACTTTCAGACTCTGGGGAAGATGGGAAATTATCTTGGTCGGAGAAAAATCCCCACCTCCACCGCCGGGAATCAAACCCGGGACCCCTAGCACGGTAGGCAGGTGCTCTACCGACTGAGCTACGGGGCCAGCCGTAAGGTAGTTTTACTCTGGAGCTACAATTTTCTTAACGCTACTGAAAAAGAAACCATTTTCCTACCTCTACCCTAAACACATTTTAAAGACTGCAGAAATTAACACTTGCAGCTCCCGTTTTTGACACAAAAAGTTACGATCATCTTACTTGAAGCCGGGTATATAAACAGGTATATGAGTTGCTTTGATTGCATTTTTCGGGAGTTTTTCCTTATCGTGAATGAGCAAATTTCACGTAACTCCCAAATATTAAGAGCATACTTCATTTGAGGCTGATGAATGTCTCATTTATGGCCTCTAAAAGAGCAGTGACCTTATAAGAAGAATGACTCCCCCCTACAAAGTTAGGCACCTCCAGATGAATATTTCATTAACTAACACAGCAGTGCTGACAACCTAATAAGCTACTAACACTCACTCTTTCGGAGGAGTAGTCTTACGAAAGACTGCTGACTTGCGCTTCCACTTGTAAATGTGTGATATTTCTGGTTAGACATTAATTTTTTAAACCAAATTAAAACAGTTAAGATTGCACATAATATTAAGCTAAAAAATAAGATCATAATCGTGATTGTGTTAAATTTCAGTTGGCTTCGCAAAACTTTTGTACTTGCATTTTAGTAATTGGCTGAAGCCTAAAAGTTAGTACTTGATTCAGAAATTAAAGGATTGAAATAAGTAATTAGTAATCATGATGGATTTCAAAGGAAAGTTGGTTCTTTGTTACAACACGTGCAGGTGCATTTGAGTCGAATAGCAGTTTGGGTGAATAAGTTGTTTTAACAAAAGAAACGTATGGAACAATGTCCTTAGCAGATTTCTAAAGGGTAGCACTTGACTTTGAATAGGGTATTCTTCGGACCATTCATAATGGCATGACAAAATAGCCACAAAGGGAATCTTTGGTTGAATAATGGGCTTCCAGAAAGTGAAAGCTATACACCCACGCGCTGATGTGGAGGAAAGTTCGTGGCTGGAAGCCGATTAGGGCAGTCCACTTCTTCTGCCTTGGTCGAGGGCGACCAGAAGTGATGAGAGAAGATATTTGTCAGTTTATACTTAACTAATTGAGTATTATCGAGTAATAAGCATTCCGCCTTCAGTAACTTTAAAGTGATACTGGAAATCCTTGGTCGGCAACTTCAAGTTTGATGTTCTGATAAAAGAAGCAGTCATTAAACCAGTTTGGAACGGGCATTCCAGGGTCATTAAAACCATCCTTCTCACACATATCCACGCATAGCCTGTGAGAAGCCTCATTGCTTTACCCTGAGCTAAACGCTATTTGCTTCAAACTGTAGCGCCAACGTAAAACACTTTGCTCGCCAATTTTATTGTTGCTTCAAACTGGTTATCAAAAAGGGAAGTGAACAAGGTATAATTTTAAGTGAGCGTAATATGGATCTAGTAGAAGTTTTATAGTGAATATGGTATGAGTTAACGGCTTGGGATAAAAGCTTAACCATATTCTTCGAATTTTTACATGTAAGAAGCTTAGTACAAATAAAAATACATATACATAAATAAATAAAAATTGTTATCTAACCGTATAAACAACTTTTTAAACAATCATTGACTATAAATGTATTCAATAAGACAGGAAAATTGGCTTAAAATTTGTAGGCATATTCGATTTATACATTTGCTTGTTCTCTCATCATATAAGTAATGCCAACATAACCGATATGTCGTTTCATTATACAGAGTGTGCAGTTCAGATCTCGCAGCTCTAACTCCATGGATGGTGTTTTAACGTTACGATGTGTGATACGGTAATATGTATTAATTTAAGTTTTAGTAAGAGTGACATGCCTATATATTATAGAGTTAGGACACATTATAAGAGTACTATATATACGAGATTCCTCAAAGTTTTATATACCTCGAATGGTAGCTGTTACATTTTTCTAACCAGCGAAAATACCGTAAACGGTGATTTTATTCTTGTTATCGCTGAATCAAATTATTTAATGATTAATGCTTTAGACAAAGCTGAGTGGTCAAGCTCCTCCTTACTAATCTTAAACTAACTCTACCTTAAGTTAGCCATGCTAATGAACTGTTTGTTGGGAAAATACTTGATAGGGGAATAAGTTACTTTAACACGATGTTAATTCAATCTATCTGAACACCTAATTGTTTTAATGGAAAGTGCTAACTTGAATTGTTTTGTAAATCTTTAAATTCTTTAATAAAATGTTCCACACTTTATTTTTTAAAACAGGAACTATTTGAATATTTCCAACTAGAGCAAATCCACGTGCTTATGGACTTGTTTGAACTAATTGGCAAATACACGTTATAATATTTGAGAAAAAGGGTGATTGGCGCAATTCACATTTAAAGTAAACATTTCTAAAAAAAGTCGCTTAATAACAAAAGGAATATCTAAAACTGTTCTGGATTGTTGTCCTCACCTTTTCTATCTTCTCTATCTAGTGCTGCCTTTCTTCTCTTCGATCTTACCGCTTTGGTGGTGTTTGTTACTGTAGCCCCACACTATAATTATTGTTATAATGAAATACCTAGTTTACTTAAAACTTGTGTTTTTACAGTGCGCCTATCATAAAATGTCATTACACTGAGTTCCATTGTTGCCATGCAAAAAATAAATTTTTGTTACGTGGGACCGCACAGCTTTTTTAAATTTTGAGTTATTTATTTGAGTTTTTGAATTTTTAGTTCCTCCTCTGAGGCATAATTTCAAAATGTATGGTGGAAGGTTTTGGAAAATTCTACATCACAGCTTTTGGTATACCTATTACTTTTATGCTTGAGGGTCTCTAGTGCAATCTTCTTTCACATTCAGATATTTGCACCATTTTAGCGGTTTGGGTCTGTTGTCACCTTATGGTAGAAGATAATCTGAACAGATCTGACCAAACCTTCTAAATTACCTGCGTTGTCTCTAATTTCCATACCATGATCCTGTTTAAGTTCATCTACGAATTTGTTTATCAAGCGACATTTTACTATCAGACAATATGGCAATAACTAAATGCTAACTAGCTGTTGTTTGGCTTTTCGAAATTATGTTCTCATCCACATTTGTACATAATGTATTTAAGAGTTGTTAATTTTTTGGTCACCATAAGGCTTACTCTCATATTTCTGGGTTAAATGGTTTTTGAGCTAATAATTTTCCCTCGTAGTTATGCAAAGGGAATAGAATTTCAAAGTCTCACATAGCGATCACCTCTTTGAAGATTTTTTTAAACGAAGCGTTATTAATTTATTTATATTAATATATCTTTGAATATTTTAATGGACTAATATCAAATTTAGCAGAATTGACGATATTGTCATGAAGTACAAAACATTAAGTTTCTCCCCCAATATTTTGCCTCTGGGCTTAACATTTTAAAAGTTTTATGAATTTAAATTTAATACATGCAATGTACTGAAAAGATTTATGGGAATCGCTAACTCCTATCCACACAATGTACTGCCTTCCTAGTCTGTAATTTTAGTTCCGCACCCACTGTAACATTTCAATGTTGTGCTTGCAAAGACAAAAGGAAAATTACACTATCTGACGATCTTGGCTGCAAATTGGATAGTCGAGACTGTAATATAGTTTAATTTGTGTTATACTACGGCCATCAATAATTTGAATAGTAATATGATACGGTTAATTAGAATGGGTTGGTATAATTTGGGGCCAGGTAGTTCAGTTAAGGTTTTGGATTACAGGCAACGAAAGCTAAACGGAGAGGCAATAAGGCGATTATTGGTGGTTTGGTGGTAGTCCCATTTCAGATTAACATGATACTGAAATAATTAATTACAGAAGTTCACAAGGTGCTTATGGCCATGAGAACTGATAGTCTCCTTTTTATTGGAAAAATGCAAGTAATTTTTAGGTTGTTATGTTATCAGCAACAGAGGCGTGCACCAATTGGATGAGAAAGCTCAAATCTTGATCCACTACTGGACGTGGCGTATTTTATGCAGAATACAAAACGTTTATTTGATGCCTAATTTTCCGCTCAGTATTTCCCGATAATACTTTAAAGGACGTAAAAAATATGATATATGATAAAATACTCAGCATAAGATTTTTGGAGCAACTCAGGAGAACAACCAGTGGAAAATACGTTATAACAATGAACTTTATGCACTTTATAAGAAATGGGATGTTGTTACCTATGTAAAATTACAGATGTTGAGGTGGGCAGGACATATGCAATGGATGGAAAATTAAAGAATCACAAAAAGAATTATGGAAGTAAAAGTGTTTGGAACATGGCCCAGGGGAAGACAGAAAGTCATGGATAGTTGCAATAACTGAAGATGCAAGAGATTTACTTAGAACAACAACATGGAGGACCTCAGCTATGGACAGAGTACAATGAAGGAAGATGTTGAAAGAGGCCAAAGTTCGAAAATGGGCTGTGGAGCCAAAGTAGCGGTGGCGGCGGTGGCGGTGGCAGTGTCGGCAGTGTTAGGGGGGTGCAGGGGATGGTGGTGGTGGCAGTGGTGCCATTATGAGAACGTCGTCGGCATACTGGCACGTAACGGTTTGCGCTTGCATAGGGAAGTGACATGTGTAGGCCGCAAAGAGTAGCGGTGACAGAACACTGCCTTCCGGAACTCCTGCGGCCATGGGTCTGACTGATGACAGCCTTCCTTCCACTCTCACTCTGAATGTGCCGTCTCGAAGGAAACTGCTTATCAAAGCGAGATAGAGAGGAGGGATATTGGCCTCTCTGAATTTGTACAGTAGGCCTTGGTGTCAGGTTGTAGCAAAGTTTTTTGCACGTCCAGAAGCACCGCGACGGTCTTGAGGTTTTCCTGGAAGCCTGGGGCTGTTCCCTGGGCCAGCTGCAATAGCTGCAGGGTCGTGGAGTGACCATGACGAAAACCAAACTGGTGATCCGATAGGAGTTGCGCTTCCTCGAAGGGAGGTGTCAGGTGGGACAGGAGCAGGCGCTCAAAAAGCTTTGAGATGGCTGGGGGAATGCTAATTGATTGGTAGCTGGAAGGGAAGACCGGATCCTTGCCGGGCTTCAGGATGCACACAACTTTCGCCTCCTTCCAGCTAGCTGGAAAGTATGGGAAGTGGAGAGATACGTTGAAAATCCGCACCAACGGGATGATGGCTCTTTTGGAAGGTGCTGGAGCTGAAATGAAGCACCCTCAAAAAGTATTCCACTGCCACCTCCATGAAGTTAGTGAACTGTTCGTCCTGGGGCTCGAATTGGCTTTCCAAATGGTGCGCGGCAGCAGTGGCTTTCTCTTGGGGCTCGAATCCGAGTCTCCCTCGAGTGCCATGCAGTGGATGCTGGTATTGGGTTTTGTCCCTTCTGAGGGACTTTATTATCCACCAGGGTTTCTTTTCCTGGAGGTTGATGTTCTGAAAGGTGTGCTCACAGGCCACCTTACGATGGGTGCGAAGCAGCTTCCTTACCAGGGATATGAACCGCTGGTAAACTGCTCCTATCCTATGATGGCGGAAGCGCTCCCATGGCTTCCGAACAGTTACCTTGGCTGTTAGCAACTGCCGGATCTCTTTTGTGATGGTGCTCGCGTTTGGTGTGTTGGTCGGGATGTGGTGAGTGTGTGCGATCACTGCTTAACGGACATACTGGGAAAAACACACCGCTACCATCTCCAGCGTCTCGATGTCTTCGAGTGTAGGCGCGTGTTGATGGTTTGGTTCAGTTGCAGGATGGCAGCATCCCAGTTTACCTCAAGTTCGCAGTATGTGTAGAACAGTGCAAGTATGGTTACGTCGGCCCGTGCGCGACAAGATTTGGGTCTCCGCTTATGGGGCGGTAGAGCCCGCATCCCTGTGGTTGCTCGTACGGCTGTACTAGGGCCTATGTTTCGCGTTGAGTTCTCCTGCAAGGAAAACCACTGGATATAGATCCAGGAGGGTGGTATAATCGGCTTCATATAAGCGATGGTTAGGTGGGTCGTAAACCGCAATTAGCATGGCGTCCTGTCCACTGACTGACAGGCGAATGGCGCAGCCCTTCAGATATTGTAGGGCAGGAAGAGGATCGGGAATGTGCGAGATGATGTTCTTCATGAGAATAGCTGTACCGCCTTCCCGACCAATGGGATCTGATAAATGGTTGACGTAACTTGGCAGCGGAAAGTCAATACCAGCATGCGTCTCGCAGCCCATGAGGATATCCCATGAGGATATCAATACCCTAGGACTGTACAAACTCTAACATTTCGCGACGCTGATCCCCGACACCGTTTACGTTCCAGAACGCAGCTCGTAGTCGCCTCCTGAAAGGCCCGGGAGCCATTATCAAACGGTGCTTGGAAACAGCTCCTCGAACGTTTGGAGGAGTATGCTGTGTTTTTCGAGGGACGTTAACCTCGGGTATGCTAGCTGAGATTTGCAGTTCCTAAGGGCGGAAAGCACCCTTTGGAGAAAGTCGCCAAACCACAGGTATAGTTCTCTGAATTCATCAACATCGATTGAAGGAATGTTCCCTTGGAATGATAAAAGTGCTGGTGCAGGTGCTCTATAGCGTAGCTGGTGCACTCAGCTTGGGCCTCCTCCCTGATGGGTGGGAATGCGGCATGTGGAACAGGCTGGTTTGTCCTTTGGGCCTTGCGACCCTTTCTGGGAGCAAAGGTCGCGTTGCCTCTTGTGGAGATTGTGGTTTGTTGGGCTTCTCTGCCTCTTGATTTGCAACTGCAGAGTGCGCTCAGCCCTGCCGAGTGCCGGCAGCGGAGACATCTTAATGGCGGTCGCCGTTCCCGTACTACCTCAGCGGCGGTTCTCTATGATCTTCTGCCACACTACGCAGCCCTTATAGCTGCTGATGTGGTGCTGGCGGCAGTTTGCACAAGTTTTCTCCTCGAGTGCTTTGTCGCAATGCCGCAGGAGATGGGGTACAGCAAACCGCAGGCATGTGAGCCTGCGATCGCAGGTCATGCTGGAGTGTTGGAAGCCATACACCTGTGGCTTTGGACTGGTGCATACTGACCGTGAAGGCGTTCGACTTTCACGACGGCGTGGAACAGCACCCGAACAGTATCTATGGGCTCTACTGCCCCTCCAGGGACCTTATCCACCACAACAAGGTAGAGGGGCATTGGAACTCGCGCAGAGTCTTCCTCTGTGTGTATTATTTTCCTCAGCTGAGCAACATCTGAGGTCTTAATTCCGTGCTCCATTTCGAGAGTGAGTTTGACCTCCTCTGGCGGACACTCGGAGTCAAGTCGCCTCGGGACCCATCTTTTGACATTTGTTCTCTAGGAAGAGTAGAAGTTAAAAGGGATTTGATGGCCCCAGAGTCCTCAGGATTCTGGGTACTCAGGTGAACCTTTCGAGGCTTCCTGTTAGCCTCGAAAGTATCTTTAAGCTTAGCCGCCAGCTGTCGCCTGACGACCACATGGTTTTAAAGCTGTCCGCTATGATAGGCAGCAGTTTAAACCCCCTTTTGTATAGGGGGGTATCTGTATTGGTATTCTGTATTGGATGACCCTGGGTTTTAGAACCGGAGTTTCTCCGCCTCCTCCCTTGGACGATGGCGAAGCCGTCCTGGTCAGATTTGTCCTCTGACTCAGGTAGATGGGGAGAGGAATGGGTTACGGAAGCTGTTGCGTCTGCAACTGGGGCAAGGTTCTGATTAACTGGCGAGGATTTCCTCATTAGGCCCTTAGCTTTATTAGTGGCAGGTGCCACTTCAGAAGCAGATTGGGTGCTAGTTGAGGCCATCGTCTGCAGTCAGTCGGGTCTCAGCGGTTACCCTCCGGCTGTCCGCAGAGGACCGGATCTCCCTTTGGAGGTGACGCCGGAACGATTCATGTCGACTCTGGGTGTGGACCAGGGGTCCGAACCCTTGGCTCTGGTGTTGCGGAATCGCTGTCTCATAGCCTGTCTGTGTTTCGTCAAGGAAAGAAAGAAGGTAGGAGAGGAGAAGTAAGAAGCAGAAGGGCTAGATTCGCTCTCTGTAAGCGGCGCTCACACTGGCGCCGAGTGGCTAAGCTAATAGGGCTCAGAGAGCACTGCTTGCTGCTGAGCTGGTTGCTGCACGGCACGCACTATCTGGGCCGGGCGGAAGCTAAAAGATGGCCCGCGCCCACTGCTGCCCGCTTGTATAACCAGTGGAAGGCTGCCTAGAAGCCGGTAGGTCTCTCGATGGCGGTGCAGAATGTTGACGGTAGTTTTAAGCTGCTTGCTGCTGCGTAGGGTGTAGAACTATCACCAGTCTGAGTGAGTGCGAGGGAGTGTATGTGTATGAAAGGTGTCACACCCTGCCTTATAGAGGATTAAAGTGGATTTCTCCGAGATACATAGATTTCAGTCCTTGGTAGAGGATGATACTCTTGGATACATCTTTGTGGCCGATGTCGAATATAGCATAGAACTCCGTGGTCCTCATTATGGTTTACCTCTCGGCGGAGGAATTATATGGTACTTTGCATAGCTTTGAAGATTTGTCATCGTAGTCTTGGAGTAGGTCTAACAAAGGGTCATCGAGCGCTACAATTCGGACAATCGCATTGCTTAAAGCCACATGTGAAACTTAGTAACTGAATGACATCAAACACAAACCAATCATGTAAAGATTTGTATATACTTTTCAAAAATGCTATGTTTGAAAGAACCATGGAAAATATTCGTAACATTGTTGATATATGGTTGTGACAAATAGGAAAACGTTAGACAAATTCCTAGTTAAACCAAAGTTTATGGACAGAACCGTATGCAGATTAAATTTTACACCTGTATACATGGCTGGTGCTGTAAAGGTATTCAGCAAGCATATATATTTGGGGATACATGTTCTGTACAACTTCAAGAAACTAACGCATTTGCATTAATAGATGTGTTACTTCCATATCATGGAGTTGAAAACCTTAAATTCTGGTGCATGGATACTGATTCTTTTCTTCTTTGAGGGATCACGACGGATGTATAACAGGATATATTGAATATTTTGTATATTTTGCTGCATTGAATATTTGGGTGCAGATGGCATTCTTACTTCATTCTACACACAAGTACTTTTTGCATAAAAGTTAAAGATGAATCATGCAGTAAAATCCTTCATCGTTTTGTCTGTCTCAGGCCTACAATGTATGCTCTTATATAGATTGCTCTGTGACAAAAAATTGAAGGCTCAAAGCATAGCGCGATAAAGTTATAATCAACATCGGTAGGTATGTATGTCAACTGTCATTATAACAAGTCATTATAACCACGATAAACTTGATCTTATCCCGACATCATAATGTTTCTGCAGTTAAAACTAATAAAATGACTATTTCCTTGAGAAGACCAGAGAGTGATTACAAGGAATGGAAAATCAACATTAGCACATACATGTTACATCGGTGCATCCACGCATAAGAGAGAAGATCAGAAGGTAATATGTAGTCTTCTTCGGTTACCTACCTGTAGAAAACGAAGATTTACCCAGCTAGCTCCTACCCTAGTTCTCCCATAACCTCTGATCAGGGGAAAAGAAAATTAAATAGAATAAAGAAAGGTATTAACTCCTCCATCAGGATTATATTCTATGCTGGTCACAAGACCAGTAAAAGAGAATCGATATCTACATTGGTGTCTTAAGCTAAGTATATTGCGATTAACCTTATTTAAGTTTGAATAAAAGGTTGGGGCAAAAATATCAGCAGAAAACCCACAAAATATGCATAATGAATACTAACCAAAAGTATTTCAATATCAGTGCTTAGAGTATCATCCAGTGGCGGTTTTTAAGCTTGTTAAATGAAGATATGTGAATACCGAAGCAACTGCTCTGAATAAATATTGTGAAGAAAAACTACTTCAAAATTAAAACAAGGATAGCGTATGTTAAGTTGGGTTTGAAACTTATAGCGGGTGTTTACCTCACTAGAGATGTTACAACGAAAACATACAGAAGTGTGTAAAATGCTTAGAAATGGAATTCAAAGTGTATGAAATACTGTTCAGGTAATAAGCACTTCAGAACCAAAGACTAGACCATCGTATAATGGTAGTCTCACCAGCCGAATAATAGAATTTAGTGGTAAAATAAACAATAATGCTGAATAAAAATTTTGAAAGTGCTTAATTTGGTTGGTATTGGTAAGTTTAGGCTTGCCTTACAATGGCTGTTAATCATACTCTATACGTTACCATCAGAAAATACAGAGGCATTACAGTTAATGGAAATACACAATATACAGAAAATGCACTTGCCCTGTGGCAACATTACGTTTCTGTTCTATGTATTCAACTTAAAAATACTTTAGTGCGTTTTTTTTGTTATTATAATATTATACTGGCCTTTGTCGGATATAATAGCCAAAGTTTGAGTCTTTTAAATTGTAAGTATTATATTAATTTTACAATTTCATTGTAGTGTTTTAGTATAAAAGGCAAAATAAAAGCAACCGCATTCAAATGATACCCCATCAACATCCAAGCGTACCATTACACCGATTATTTCACCTGGGCCCTCCCCGTCCTTTACCACAGGCACATTATACTGTAGGTGCCGAGATTCGAACTCACGACGTTTAGCTTTGAATGCGTGGCCAGCCCATTGTATATCGCTTTAATGACCATGGCTATTGGAATCGATTGCGTTGAGGTACAGAACAGGTTTAGCAAGTACAGCAACAGCGGCACAAGTAGCATAATAATTTGCCAATTAAAGGGTTAAACATTCCTCATATGGCTAAATAGCATCAACATGATCCCAACATTTCTAAAAGTATGAATGCCATGGTCCTGAAACCTTTGAAAATGTCTAGAATCGTTGGAAACCCTCTACAAACTACAGAGAAAATTCCAAACTTAAAATAACTGCTGTGATGACGGGTGGATAATGATGGCGTTGCACTTCACTGCATTTTATTTTTGTTCTAAAAGCGCAGTAATCGTATCGAAGTAAATTAATATACGTATGGTGTAAACTAGCTAAAAGTGCTTGCACTTATTGATTAAACATTACCATAAGATGAAAACACACACAATTGCGTTAATTAAACGTCATGGGATTCTGGGAATAAGCTTGACATATGGCGTAAATGACCTAAATCATGCCTCACTGAAGTATTGGATGCACCCGACCTGTGGATTCATTATCTTTTTTCCCCGCTCTTAAGTTCAAATTTCATCAAATTTACCACTTTTCGCTTTGTATGCATCGTAACGTCAGCAGTATTTAACCGTACAGCTCTATTACAATACCTGTAAGGAATGTGGCAAGTATTCCACATCGCGTCGTCCTTATTTTCTTTTATGGAATTGTGAAACAAAAGGAAGAAAGTTTATTTAATGGTCTACTAAATAAAATGTTGAAGTAAAATAATTCCACTGGATTGTCTGTATTGTTATAATTTGATAAATAAATACCCATTTCGCTTTAAAGTCTTCCGTCGAATGCCTAGGTTTACACTACGCTTTATTAGCGATCAAAAACTACGTTATCTTTACATAAGCCTTAAATGAGACTCTAAATTGAGGCCTTGAAACAGTTGGAAGCACTTCAGAATGACTGTCATAGAATGCAGAACTCTCATATTTGGATATCGTTTTAGAAAACCTCCACGGGTCGATACCCAGACAACACGCAATGAATGAAAAATATAACTTATGTAGTGAAATTAACAACAGTTTTTATGTATTTGACATTAGTTTTGTAATGTAAACCTGTTCAACGTATTCAATTGTACTTTGTTTCCAGAAAAAACTGGCAATTTCCTGGCTAAAGTGCGGGAAAACTAATCATATTAGTTCATTAAATCAGAGGCAGTTGATCACGACTTCTGTTTTATTTGTTTCCTTTTGCCATGCTTAATTTGTGTCTTAAATACGCATGTAAAATCAGTGATGCATGCGCTAAGTAATAGCTCTGACACAGTTGAAGTGCGTTACATGCATAGCTCAAAATATCTGCTTTCGAACTTTCTGAAATTTTGAAGAAACTGTGGTTGGTATATTAAAATATGTACGTGAAGAGTAAATAAAAATGAAGTATTCTATTTGCATAATTTTTGGAGGATAAATACTACATGTGTAGCTTTATATATTCCTCAAATTAAAAAATAAAACTAACGACGAACTGCTTTGAGATTTGAAACAAATGTGAATGATTAGATAGTATCTTTACTTTTTAGATTTTCCTCATTTAAGTATAAAATATACAACAGTATACTTCGATGTACAAAGGTTGTTCAAAGCCCAATTTCCGTTCCAATCTTACATCTCCTCAGGGTAGTGTAGTCTTTCGCTTCAGGGGTGGTTCGCTATGGATTCCCTCTTTATCAACTGCAAAGTGTGAGTGGGCGGGAGTGTTAGGAGAAGTGGGAGGAAAGGCACCCTGATTTATGATCCATTAGTCACTCTTGACTTCCTCTACCCGTGATTTAGCCTAAGGAAGCAAAAGGGGTGGGAGTGCGGACTTGCTCTCTTCCTGCACTCCTTCACGTATTCCTGGGAACCTTCTCTGTACTTATTCTAAGACGATGCGATGCAAAACCGGTGGTCGGAGAAACTTGATCGAATGCTGTCACTGAACGCCTCGTTAGCTATAGACGTGCAACCCCTTTCGTGTTTCAAACCACTGGTACTAATGCTTTTCAAGTCAGACAAATACATATTCATTTGGACAATCAATGAGTGCTGCCATTCCTCTTCCAGCCTTTCACTTTTCCTGACTTTTTAATGTACTTACCTTCAATCCATGTGATATGCTACCGTAAACTCAGTCAGCGAAAGAAAACTTACAGTTGAGCAGAAACGGGGCTCTACATTATAGCGTACAGTTCTTTTCCCTCAAAACCCTTTTGTGCATGTAGGATTTTACGTTTAGTGCAACAAAAACATAACGTTACAAAGATTTTAAGCAGAATGTCTTAAGTTGTGGCAATTTAATGCATTCTGCATCATGACATTCACTATGTACAGTTATTACAGGAACACACGGTTTTCTTTTTTGCTTGGATAGTACATAAACACCCAATCTTGTTTCCTGCAGCACTACAGACGTTGACGCTGGTATTACGTGAAATGAAATAAAGATTGGGAAGCGGCATAAGGGAAGGAAAACGTTTTAGACATAAATATAGGGTATTTCGGCGGTATTTGTTAGCTATGTGAACTAATGTAATCCAGGAAAAACAGTTCAATCAGTGACGAAGGTCCTGGCAGGATTTGAACTGCAGACCACCCGTTCACCATTTAGTTTTCCGGTGTGCTGATAGTATAAATCGCAATTGGTTATGTGAGTAAACTGAAATATTTACGTACATTTTCATGCTAACTTTCACAAATTTTCAGAAATAACGTCTTTGAAATCAGAATTTGGTTGAGAAGTTATTTTCTTGCAGGAGTCGAAATATAAAACTTTACGGTTATTTTTTTAATATTACGTCTTCCAACATTAAGTCATATCGGATATTAAATTAAATTGGTGAAATGACGCTCAAATGAGCCCAGGTTCCATAAAGCTTAGAGTTACCCGACATTCATCCTTCAGGATAAGAGAAAACCCGTAAAAATCCTAATCCAGATAACTCATCCTGACGGATATTCGAACTCGGGACCTGTTGAACGTGAGGCAAACACGCTACCAGCTACAGAGGCGGGCTTAAAGGTTAAGGAGGGTTCTACGCTGTAACATATTCAGACGTTTTATTGATGCCACTGTTGTAACGGTGTTGTTACTGAAGGATATTAAGTTTATTAAGACAATTGTTTCCTGCATGTTCGAAGATATTTTTAATTTTTAATTAATGTAACCAAAAGAAACTTGTTTAATTTTGAGAGAAACAAAGATAATGAAGAGTCTCACTTGGAGCTTTACTTATTGTTATAAGGAAATAGTTACTTAGTACAGTGCCTTATTTTTCACTGGTGGCCGGCCGGACGGACTGGCGGCTAGTACTGCAATAGAAGCCACGCTGCCATCACAATAGACACGTTGCTGCCGCACTGAATATTATAATTCGAGCGCTTAGGATTATCATGTGAATTATAATTACAATAATCACACAACTTAGTCACAGAAAGTGTTGGGGATTACGTTCTTATACGTCCACGCATGTCTCACGCCTATGAATAAAATGTCTGCTGACACGTATGCGAATTGTTCCGATACACTATATTTTTTAAGTTACACCGTAAATAAAAATAGTATACTGTAAGATCTGTGGATCTCGGTTAATATATCCTTTACTGATGAGCCTATTTGTAAAAGTTTCTCTAATTAATTGCAACGATATATCAGCTATAGCAGAGTTTTGTTGAAAATGTGCGTGAGTGAACTTAATGTCATACAAATATTCCAGGAATGGTTTGATTATTGTATCCGTGTACCCGTGTTAAGCGTTTCCTCAAAGAATATAGGCCCCTACAATTCGGTACGCATTCACAGCACAACAAATACTAATTTTCTGATCATACATTGGAATTTCGTATAAAACATTGGGTTTTTCCACACTCCAATATATATTTGCTGTGACAATACATGGCCTGTGAAAAAATTAACTTTGGTTCCATAGAGCCATTGACAACTTCACCCACCACCCATGCAGAGATTTACTCTGCTCACAGTATTACTTGGTTGCAGTTCCTGAAATACGGTTATCTTATATGGTTTTATTTCAAAAGTTTAGTGGCTTTCCAAGCCGAGAATTGTGAAGTACCCGTTTCCTGTGATAACCTATTAGGAGAGATTTTCGTGGGCTACGTTCTAACTTTTGTCCTATCTCATCGAGCTTTTTCCTTTGGAAGCAAATGACGAGTACTTTTGAGTTTCTTATCAAGGACAGAAGCAGTTTCTCTGAATATCTTTACAAATTTACGAGCTGTTTCTAGGTAAGGCACAGGGATGTCAGGAAATCGGCCTACAGATAGTCGTATCACTGCTCATCAAGATCGTTCGCACGTATCTTACACGGATATTCAGTGCGCTTAGGTATAGACACTTCTTGGCATTATAACAGATCTAATCACAATTTGACCGCAAAGAACATAACAAGAACCCGCACTAGCAACGGCCAAGCGTGCACCGACGCGGAGAAAGGCGGGTGCTAGGAACACAGGGGAAGACTGTAGTTGGCTGGCTGGCCACCAATGAAAAATAAGGCAACGTAGTTTACCATGACGAGTGATGTGGCGCCGCGGTAATCCGTAGGTCGCGGATTCCATCCTCATGAACAGCGGACACTGCCTTGGGATTTTCATGGCTTTCCCTTGTCTCTTAGATGATTATTAACCTTAATTATATTTTACAATGGCACTTTGAGTGTGCTTTCGGGCTCGTAGTGCTTAGAGGTGGCGGACAGATGGAGAGGATGCATGTGTTTGATAAATACTGTTATCGGCACTAAGCTGCATTGTGTGATCGCTATCCTTAAAGTGGGGGGACGCTTGTGACACCGAATCTGGAGAGTTGGTGGCTGCGTAATGGATCCTGGCGCTGCATGGACTCTTGCCATTTGCTGGGACATTCAAACGTCTCTGTGGCCTGTCTGCCTGCGACCCTGACCTCTTCATACCTCTACTTTATCTCTACTTCATCCCTACCTCCGAGGGTGCTACAAGCAATGGATCTGTCGATAGATCACAGCGAGCTGTTCAACCCGTTTTTACTTTTTATGCGTTTAGAGTAATCAGATTCTCCAACCAAAGTTAGGTTCTTATCTAATCATTTAGTGAGAAAACAGAATAGAATTCGTGTTTCATTTACCATTTAAGAAAACAATTAGGAAAGGAAGAAGCGAGTACACTCACGTATTTAGTAACAGAGCGAACAACCAGGACGCGTCATTATGGCTGCTTAAGTTTCAGATAAAAGGAAATAAAAGGGAAGTGCAGGGTGAATATATGAAAGTGAGAGAGAAACACCACATTTGTGTCTGTAGTCACTTATTTAACGTCAGTTGTAACGTAGTAAATTAATAAAAATTACGATGAATACAAAAATGCTGAATTTGAAACGACAAGGATAAAAAGCAGGGCGAATATAATAAATAATGTAGATTATTTATCAACTTTCCATGTACATAATCAATAGGAGTTGCTATAATAGATCCCTATGTGAATTATAAAGCAGGAGATAGAAGCTCTTTATGCTGAGGCAATTCTTCATAGACAAAAACTGTATTGCACTCTTCATTTGCCTTGTAGTTAGAAACATATATACCTCTTACAACACAAAACGTGTTCATTGTTACGCTCAACGTTTACTTCAGCACCTATCAATTTGGATAAATGTAAATTTAATATATGATCATATGTGGAATACAAAACATACTTTGAGTGTATGTGAGAATACTCGCCAAACACATTATACTTAAATGTTTTGCGTATATGATGATGTACCGTATGAAGAGAATCTTCTAAATTTTCCTCGGAAATATTTTGAAATACCGCTGAGGAATTTACACTAAAGCTATGAGAGTTAGAAAGTTGTTTTTCCATGTGCAAACACTCGTGCTACTTCTTCCCATGAAGTAATGTTATACCTTTCTTTACAACAATTCTCACAATGTAGAAGTGAGTAGTTTCCCTTTCCTTCCCACTTTGTTGCACGATAGTAAATCGTCTTCGAAGTGGAAACTGGGTCAATGATACGGAGTCGTATTTGGATGTATCGAAGCAATGATTTTATTTGCGTGAGCTAACATTAATGCTGCTCGAAAATTGATTCCTGTTTTCATGTTGTCACATCTGCCCAGTATCTAACATTTATCTAAGTGATCTCTCACATAAATTCTTCCTTTCTAAGATATCTTAAGTTAACGTCCAAGCTCCCCTTGTATCAGAGCAGGTGTTTCAAGAATACTCTTTATAAGGGATGTACCCAAAGATCACCATAAATATGCAAGAATTTAGTAAATATAATTCATTGAAACATTATTTTATAGTGCACTACTGTTTGTGAAAATAGCAACCCCAAGAAGGAAACGCATGAATTAAATGAGTTTAATACTGCAGGCTAGGTACATGGCAAGTAGCAAATGATTAACCTTTGAAACCTATACATGACCCTTGAGCCCCAATATTCGGTATTTTGTATGGCTTCCATACGCTGCAGTTAGAGCTGCTATACGCCTTGGCATTGAACCAAAAAGGTTTTGAATAAGGGGATCAATGGTATCCAATGGTATCCAATGCTCTTCGAAGAAGGCTTTTACATTCCTCTCAATATGTGGCCGGGCACTGTGCTGTGGAAGTATGGTCTGAGTAGATGCCTGAAGCAGGGCAGTACCTCAGTACCACCGTTAAGTACCGGTTGCTGTTCAAAGTCCCCTCAATTCGTGGGAGGCGAGATCGGTAGTTCCAACCAATGGCGCCCCAAAACATCACACCTGGTGTTTGACCACTATGCCGCTCGACAATGCAGCCCTCCAGGTTGCGCTCACCACGGTACCATCGAAAACGTATGCGGTCATCACTGTAGGACACGTTGAAGTGGGACTCATCCGAAAAGACTACATTTTGCCACTTAGCACCCCAGTCATGGCGTTCACGGGCTAATTACAGTCGGGGAAGCTAATAGTTTCTGGACAACGAAAGCCGACGTAATTACATGCATGCAACCAGTCAAAACTGCAGCAGACGGAGACGAAACGATGATACAAGCAAGTTCACACCTGTTGCTGTGCTCCATCGTCAAGCCAACAATGTGGATGAAGCTGTACGGCTTGTTATTGACATACGGACAACATAACGGACATCCGGTGCTGTGTTAATATTTCGTGGTCTATTTTCCGCTTTTAGCTGCTTACGAACTTCATCTATCCACTGCTTCCACACACGCAGCAATGTCGTAGCAGTATGCCCAGTAGGATCCCAAATGTCACAGTATGACAAACCCGCTTCCAGGAGACAGATTATTCTGCTCCGTCCGAACTCAGTCACATGACAATGACCCCTTTGACGTTGACGAGGCATACTGGCACTCACTTTTTTGTTTCCACCTTGTTTGACAGCTCTGCACTGACCACACTGGGCGCAAGATTGATCTTGTCGGACTCAGACGCGAGGGCTCTGCTCATCCTATGTGTACCCCATTTCTCTACAGACCTAATCACTTATTGCCTGCACACTCTTCCACAGTTCCAACAAGTTTGGAGTTATTCGGATAAGTCGTCCTTAATGTTGCAATTTTCACAAACAGCAGTGTACTATGGCGTCAGATCAACTTGCATTGGGTTATCATTATTCTGAATTTCATATCCAAATTTCGCATTGCTTGAGGTATAACTGACAATTAGGATAGAAGCTTGTCCCTCATTGCTTTCGCATGACTAAAAAAATTTGAAGCGTTAATCTGTATTCTAATTTCTAAAAGCTTCAAGTTAAAAACACCTAATATTTTGTCATAGCCTCTGGGTCCAAGGGAAGCGAGCATATGATATTGTGACTTTGTGGGTTCGTGAAATGAAAAGTCCAATTGCACCACTCAAAAATGTTCTTTATTTCCACAGACTTACAGTTAAAAACTTGCCAATTACACAGGATTACGTAATGCACACAATTACGATTCACCAGTTCGTCCGTTACAATTCCACTGTACGGTCACAATTACATAAATTCTTCCGTTGTACATACACAGTCTTCTCGTCCTTACACTAGCACTGCACTCTTACGCTGATTGCCACGAACTCTGACTCACTCCTCTTGCACGACGTGTTGCTTATATAGGGTCCGCTTGCCGATCTGGAAGGTTTTCCATTAGATAAAATATCCCGTAAGTTCGAGAACACAGGTGGAACAGAAAGAGACGGCGCAGTGATGTTTTTGTCCCAGCCATCCCTTCCTAACGCTATAAGACAAACGAGGGGGCGGGGCGAACGCCGACCCGTCTCCTGCTTGCCCACTCTATAGGGTGTTCCGACGCTCGGGTGACACTGCTCCTTCCTCAAAGCTGGTCGTCCCGAACAGCACCATCTTAGCGTGCCAGGCGGTCCTGGTGCACCACCAGCATCTGCTCGGAGTCTCAGCCAGTAGTAGCGCTGCCGAAGTTTGTCAATCGTTCGGTTCGCTCCCAGGTGTCCTCCTGAAGTACAAGCGTGCACTTCCTCCAAGACTTCCGGTACCTTACTCCGGGGAAGTACCAACTGTTCTCTCTGCGTCTTCCCATCGGGTGGTTCCCATACGCGGAACAGCACGCCTTCTCTGGTCTTCAACGAGTCCCATTGGGCCCAGTACGACTTGTAGGTGGCGCTCCTCGGTGCGATGTCCTCCCAGGTTGGTCTCGTCCTTGCCTCCACTTCCCTCAAGAGTGGCCCCAAGTCTGCGTCCGCCAGCTGCTCCCTCCTCAGGCCTGCGCTATCCCAGCCTTCAGCAGGCACTGCCACAACTACTCGGACTGCTGCGGCACGCTCCTTCTCTTCCACTCTTGTGCACTGGCCGCACACTTCTGGACAGGGTCTTCGGGACATGGCGTCAGCGTTACCGTGGCTCTTCCCTCTACGATGTTCCGAGGTGAAGTCGTACTCCTGCAGCCTCTGGACCCTACGTGCTGTCTGGCCTTCCAGGTTCTTAAAGCTCAATAGCCAGGTTAGGGCGGAATGGTCAGTTCTCAGGTGGAATGGCTGACCGTACAGGTACTTGTGGAAGTGCTCCAATGTCTTTACTACCGCCAGTAACTCCCGTCGGGTGACGCAGTAGTTCTTCTCTGCTTTGGATAACGTCTTGCTGTAGTAGGCTATTACCCGCTCATGGCCGTCCTGGATCTGCGATAGGACACCTCCAATGCAATGCTCGCTAGCGTCGGTGTCCACAATGAAGGCGCCACCTGGTTGTGGGAGACCCAAAATTGGAGCACTGCACAGGGTTTCCTTCAGGTGCTGGAAAGCGTCTTCGGCGTCCTCCGTCCACGCATAAGTTCGGTGTTCCTCTGTCAGGCGGATGAGGGGTTTGGCGATGTTGTCGGCCTTTTCCTCTAAATAATTAAGGCGGTCGTCTACTTGACCCATCCGCTTGCCCAGATTCGTGACGTCATCCCTCACGCCGGCCAACCGTTCCTCAAATTTGGCGGCGAGAGCCTCTTTCGCCACCTTCATTTCCGTGGCCAGACGGTCGTTCACTGCTCTCATTTCTGTGGTTAACTCGGCCTTCATTTCTTCCATCTTCTCGGTGATGTTGTCGTTAGCCGTCTTCATTAGTTTCAGTTCCGCGGCCAGGTTGTTATTTGTAGTCTCCAGCTTCGCGGCCAGGCTGTTATTTGCCGCTTCCGTCTTCTCTGTTATTTCGGCCTTCATTTCCATCATCTTCTCCAAAATTTTTTCCAATGCCGCGTCCATGGTTGTAATGTTCGGTGATGTTATCTTCCCGCTTCCTGACACCAGTGTGACTTTGTGGGTTCGTGAAATGAAAAGTCCAATTGCACCACTCAAAAATGTCCTTTATTTCCACCGACTTACAGTTAAACACTTGCCAATAACACAGGATTACGTAATGCACACAATTACGATTCACCAGTTCGGCCGTTACAATTCCACTGTACGGTCACAATTACATAAATTCTTCCGTTGCACATACACAATCTTCTCGTCCTTACACTAGCACTGCACTCTTACGCTGATTGCCACGAACTCTGACTCACTCCTCTTGCACGACGTGTTGCTTATATAGGGTCCGCTTGCCGATCTGGAAGGTTCTCCATTAGATGAAATATCCCGTAAGTTCGAGAACACAGGTGGAACAGAAAGAGACGGCGCAGTGATGTTTTTTGTCCCAGCCATCCCTTCTTAACGCTATAAGACAAACGAGGGGGCGGGGCGAACGCCGACCCGTCTCCTGCTTGTCCACTCTATAGGGTGTTCCGACGCTCGGGTGACAATATTGAAGGTCTCTAAGCAAGCTTTTGAAAATTTCAAAATTACATGCAAAATATAAGATTGAGCGCTTCAAAATGGAAGTCTCCAAGAAGTCTGTTCAAGTAAACAGAATTTTTTGCCAAACGTCCCTCTTTTCCCCTCGTTACTAAAATCGGAGTTCCACAGAAATCACTGAGCGGGGTGGCTCAGGCGGTTTTGTCTATGGCCCGCATTCGGAAGGTCCTGGTTAGATTTCCCTGCCTGACCCATGGTTTTTTTAGGGGATTTTACAGGGTTGCCAGGCGAATGCTGGTTAGGTAAATTATAAGGGTCATTCAAATGAAACACGGCCATTTGTATAAAGTAACGGTAAAGATTTTAGTAACTCAAAAATAGTTGCTAAAACTGTTGGCACATTTATGCCATTGCGACACTAGATGGTCGATTAAATATTTAAAGAAGCTAGTAGGTTGCTGTCGGAACCAGCAATTGGACCCTTTTACACACTTCGTCATCCGTTGTTAATCAATGTACACGAATAGCTTGTTTTAGAGGTCCATAAACATAGAAGTCACACGGTGAAAGATTTGGACTGTACAGTGGATGTTCCAACGTTTCCGATCGAAACTTCTGCAATGTCGTCTTCACCGCAACGGCAGTGTGTGGGCGGGCATTATCATGCGGGAGAATAACGCCTTTAGACAACATAACCGGACGTTTCGACTTTACGGCTTATCTAAGGTTCTGTTAAGTGCCTTGATAACTCTGGGCGTTGATGGTGGTTCACCATTGCAGGGCCTCGACAAGCTGTGGGCACTTATGGTCACAAAAGGATATTATGACCTTACCAGAACTGGTGTGTACGGCCTTAGATTTCTTTGGAGGTAGTGAAGTCACATGTTTCCACTGCTTGCTCTGACGCTTGCATTTTAGCTCAAAATGGTGACATGCTTGGTCATCAGTGACAATATGCGAGAGAAAGACGTATTCCTCCTCATGATAATGTTGCAGATGACTCAACGACAGCGCCATTCGAGTATTACGCTGTTCGGTGGTCAGTTGCGCTAAAAATCGAATCACACCTCGTTGTTCCTGCTTACTTGCCCTTATGTAGTGGACAATAACTGGTGTGACCCCCTTCATCATGAAACCACACTGTCGCTGTGCGACGTCAGACTTTGCGCACGGTGCATTCGCTCTACCAATAGATTATGCCAACATACACGCAGTTACATGGTGCCACCTTACTTATAATAACGAGTTAGACGCACTGACTGGGTTTCATTTGAATGCCCTAATATATTTCCCGATTTTCCTGTCCATTTCCATTATAATTTCATATCATCTCTCATCTGGCGGTCTCTTTCAGGGTAAAAGTGTCTCGCGTTGCATGGCAGGATCACGTGATCTTGGTAAAACTTCCTCCTCCGGTAGGAAGGTGTCCGGTCTACGAGCCCAGTCTGGTAAGGACCGCTTCTTTACCACAGTAGGTAGTGATGCCGGTCGCACTGGCCTGAACCAGAGCTTCCAACAGGTAAAGTGTGCATTATTATTATTATTATTATTATTATTATTATTATTATTATTATTATTATTATTATTATTATTATTATTATTATTATTATTATTATTATTATTATTATTATTATTATTATTATTATTATTATTATTATTATTATTATTATTATTATTATTATTATTATTATTATTATTATTATTATTATTATTATTATTATTATTATTATTATTATTATTATTATTATTATTATTATTATTATTATTATTATTATTATTATTATTATTATTATTATTATTATTATTATTATTATTATTATTATTATTATTATTATTATTATTATTATTATTAGTATTAGTATTAGTATTAGTATTAGTATTAGTATTAGTATTAGTATTAGTATTAGTATTAGTATTAGTATTAGTATTAGTATTAGTATTAGTATTAGTATTAGTATTAGTATTAGTATTAGTATTAGTATTAGTATTAGTATTAGTATTAGTATTAGTATTAGTATTAGTATTAGTATTAGTATTAGTATTAGTATTAGTATTAGTATTAGTATTAGTATTAGTATTAGTATTAGTATTAGTATTAGTATTAGTATTAGTATTAGTATTAGTATTAGTATTAGTATTAGTATTAGTATTAGTATTAGTATTAGTATTAGTATTAGTATTAGTATTAGTATTAGTATTAGTATTAGTATTAGTATTAGTATTAGTATTAGTATTAGTATTATTATTATTATTATTATTATTATTATTATTATTATTATTATTATTATTATTATTATTATTATTATTATTATTATTATTATTATTATTATTATTATTATTATTATTATTATTATTATTATTATTATTATTATTATTATTATTATTATTATTATTATTATTATTATTATTATTATTATTATTATTATTATTATTATTATTATTATTATTATTATTATTATTATTATTATTATTATTATTATTATTATTATTATTATTATTATTATTATTATTATTATTATTATTATTATTATTATTATTATTATTATTATTATTATTATTATTATTATTATTATTATTATTATTATTATTATTATTATTATTATTATTATTATTATTATTATTATTATTATTATTATTATTATTATTATTATTATTATTATTATTATTATTATTATTATTATTATTAAGTGGGACTAACGTCACTGGACAATGTGAAGGTCGATTATCCGTTCTCGTTGCTACGAAATTCAACATGTCAGGCGGAAGGTGTCAAATAGTGCAGCGTTTGGAGGAGCCTGTTCTATGTTGTATGCCCGTGCCTGTTCTATGTTGTATGCCCGTTGTATTGAAGCCTGCAAGATGTTACGTAATACAGAAGCAACTCTTGGTTGGCCAGAAGAATACTGTCCAGAACGCGCATAAAATTGTTTTTAATGGTGCACTGTATTCATTAGTTGGAACACCACGTACAAATTTATCATTTTATTTCGACGCTCAAATGAGATGTTTCAAAAAGTCAGATATCGATTATGTCCATGTAGCCCTCGTGTTACCATACCGCATCTGTGACCTCTGCTTACTGACGTAAAATGCTGAATTTGATAGAGCTTTTATACCTAACATTTCCTGTACATTGTTTTTCCGCACCTGAAGCTAACTAGTGTTGTTTAGATGACATTTAAACCTAAAATCACGATTGAACTTCGTTTACCTCCCTCCGCATTATTTACGAAATTATTGTAGTCCGTTCTGGCGGCTTTTAAACAAAACTGTTCACTTTTAATCCTTAGAACTGTAATATTATGACAGCAGCTATATTCCTAATTAGGCGTAAACACTTCCCTGATATTCATGGAAATGTGCATTAAGCAATGAAATGTTGTATTTACATTCCTTTAATCACACTAATATTCTCCCAGTTTCTATAAAACAATTGCATAACTATCCCCTTCTGAGGTGTGAATTTATAGCACTCGTCGAGAAATATTTAGATAATCATCGTAGGTGAAACAGAAAGTCGTACCCTTAATGCGTAAAATTTTAATAACGTAACTTGTATACTGTTTTAACATAATTCAAATATATATTGTAATTTACGTCCTCCAACGTTAAGTCATATCGGACGATGAATGTAATGGGTGAAATGATGCTCAAATGAGCCCAGGGTCCATAGAGCATAGAGTTACCCAATATTCGTATTTCAGGATAAGGGAAAACTCCGGATAAACCTTATCCAGGTAGCTCACCATGACCGAGATTCGAACTCGGGACCTCTTGAACATGAGGCAGACATTTTACCACCACGCTACCGAGGCGGGCACATCTTTCAAAGATCCCTAACATCAAATTAATTAGGTTGAAACAATAAAATATTGGGTAAAGTACAGTTCAACGTTGACGCTACAGATTGTAACGAATAATATGAGGAGCTCAGGGTTGAGCAATAAGGTTTCTCTCAGGGTATGCGTGGATATGTATGAGTAAGGATGGTTCCAATGAATCTGGAATGTCCCTTTCAAACTGACTTAATGACGGCTTCTTTTTATATTTAGATCAAAATTGAAGTTGCCGATCAATTGTTACGAATATATTACTGTTTAGAGTCACTGTAGTTGGATGGCTTATTATTCGATAATACTTAATTTGTTACGTATGAACCGACAGATCTTCCCTCCAGTTCTGATCTGTTTTCGACCAAGACAGAGAAAGACAACCTTCTTAAACGGCTGCAAGCCGCGGACTGTCTTAATTCACACTATACCCAGCTGTGCGTGGGTGTGTAACTTTCACTTCTGGAAGTCCTCTTTAAACACAAAGATTCCCTTTGTTACTATTTTGTCCATTATGATTATTAGTCTCGGTCATGCCATTATTAAGGGTCCTAATAATACCTATTCAAACGAAGTCAAGTGCTACGCTTTAGAACCCTTCTAAGAACATTGTTTCTTACGTTTCTTTTGTTGAAACAAAACACTACTCACCTCAATTGCTATTCGACTCAACTGCACCTGCCAGAACGCGTTTCACAACAAATATAAATTCCTTTCAAATCCTTCACGATTCTTTATGCAATGCATCCCTTAATTTCGGTATTAAGGTCATTCAATAATTAGTCGTAAACTTTGAATTAACAACAAATAAAATATATTTGGAACAGTCATATTATTGCAGTGCTTAGAGCTTATCTCCTCCAACGTGAAGAACTCGTCTCCACACACCAGGGAGCCGACGGATGCCTTCCACAGCGTCTTGTAATATTGGAACAGACTGCTCTACTGCTGCTATGTTTGCATGTTTGCTTTCAAAGGGAAGTGGTAATTTCATTTTCGCAAAAAGGTTGAAATCACATGGGCTCTTATCTGGGGAGTATGGAGAATGCTCCAGAATTTTCCAGTGCTATCTGCGAAGTAAATTAACAACAGGGGCAGACATATGAGAGCGAGCACAATCATGTGACACAATGGGATGAGAATTCAGGAGGTTTGGACGTTTACGACGCACAGCTGGTCGTAAATGTTATTCCATAAAGTGACCGTAATATGCACCATTCTTTCGATTTCCTTGAGGAACTGAATGAATGATAAGAACACCGTCAAAATCATTAGCAACAATGAACATGAGTTTAGGTGGATCCTGTTCTTGGCGATATCTTTTTGGCCGTAGTGTATCAATGTGCCGTCACTCACTTAATTGTCACTTTAATTTTGGTTGGTAGCATAGAATCCAGGTTTCATCTAATGTTATGTTACGTCGAAGAAAACGCTTTCCTCCACGTTCATAGCGTTCTAAGTGTAATCTCATGATTTCCATCCTATGCCACATTGTTTCTTCTGTAACCTTGTGTGGAACCCATCGAGCGCAGACTTTTCTCATCTTTACCTTCGTAATGTGACTTTGTGGGTTCGTAGAATTAAAAGTCCGAGTTGCAGATATTCCAAATGTTTTTTATTTCCGTAGAAATTCACTGTTCAATTCTCACGTAACAGCATTACGTCACGTACACAACACAATCTACCAAGGTCGATGACCACAAAAACAGCGTTCTGATTACATATGTTTACAACACTCCTGTTACGTCTCTCTGTTTACGACTCCTCTGGCGTGTCAAAAATCTCTTATATATACACATCCATTGATAACTTCTAGACTGTTCAAAAACAAACTAGAAACCGCATAATCTCTATCAATCCAGAAGTCACTAGAAATTTCCATCTACCTCACTTATCTGAGTTGGTAAATCTTTTATCTCCGCTATCTTTATTTGCCGGCTCTTTGTGTACACAAGCCGCGCTATCGTAGATAACGGGTTAGCGACACTGTTCCCTCCTCAAGACTGGTCGTCCCGAACAGCACCATTGTAGCGGGCCAGACTATCCAGGTGTACCACCAACATCTTCTCTCGGGGCACCTTCTGCATGCGGTAGGCCACGTCGCTAACGCTCTTCACCACCCGGTACGGTCATTGCAACGGCTGTTGAAGTTTGCCAATTGTTCGGTTTGCTTCCAGGTGTCCTCCTTAGGTACCGGCACTTCCTCCAAGACCTCCGGGACCTTACTTCGGGGAAGCACCAACTGTTCCCTCTGTGCCTTGCCATCAGATGATTCCCATACCCGGAAGAGCACGCCCTCTCTTGCTTTCAGTGATTCCCATTGGGCCCAGTACGTCTTGTAGGTGGCACTCCTTGGTGCGATGTACTACCAGGTTGGTCTTGTCTCTGCCTCCACTTCCCTCAAGAGTTGCCCAAGTCGACGTCCACCAGCTGCTCATTCTTCAGGCCTACGCTATCCCAGCTATCCGCAGGCACTGCCATGACTACACTGACAGCTGCGGCACGCTCCTTCTCATCCACTCTTGTGCACTGGCCGCAATCTTCTGGGCAGGGTCTTCGGGACATGGCGTCTGCGTTGCCGTGCCTCTTCCGTCTACGATGTTCAGAGGTGAAGTCATACACCTGCAGCCGCTGGACACAACGTGCTGTCAGGCCTTCCAGATTTCTAAAGCTCAGTAGCCAGGTTAGGGCGGAGTTGTCAGTCCTCAGGTGGAATGGCTGATCGTATAGGTATTTGTGGAAGTGCTCCAACGTCTTCACTACCGCCAGTAGCTCTCGCCGGTTGACGCCGTAGTTCTTCTACGCCTTGGATAGCGTCTTGCTATAATAGGCTATCAGCCGCTCGTGGCCGTCCTGCACTTGCGATAGGATGCCTCCAATGCAATGGTCGCTGGCGTCGGTGTCCACAATGAAGGCGCCACCTGGTTGTGGGAATCCAAAAATTAGAGCACTGCAAAGCGTCTTCTCCAGCTGTTCTGCGCTCAGTTGGTCGGCAGACCTCTCAGTAAGCCTTCCAGCCGAGGCCCCAGGTGTTGCGTTGGCACCGGCTCCTGTGTCTTTTCGATTGCTCTCACGGTGACCACGGGCTCGCACGTCCCCAGCTGCGTTCCGGCCTGTACGTCGTGATCGGTGTCCGCTAGATTAAGCAGCCTCACTGGCACCTCCTCTTGGCACGGCAGCAATGTTCTGGCTACACATAGTCCGTGCACAGGCGTCTTCTGGTCCAGCATCATATTCTTCACTCGCTGTCCTTCCAGTCACCACCACCTCCTTTCTTGCGGGGAAAACCACGTCTTCCTTCAAGATGACCCTGCAGATTCCGAGGCGCTCTTCGATTTGCTGGAGTATGACCTCTTGTCTTTTAAGCCGTAGGACCTTACTGCCGTCATCGACCATCGCATCGTGGCTCCTGAGGTAATCCAATCTCAGTATCACCTCCTGAGCCACCTTCGCGACGAGCACCCACAGACGCACGGCACTCTGTCCCAAGGTCAACTTCAGTAGGGCCTCCTTCTACACAGGCAAGGTGTCACCCAATGCCGTCACTAACTGGTGTGATCAACTTGGTTTCCTCGACAGAAAACCCTTGGCCACGTCAGGTCTGATGATGTTCATGGCTGCCCCGGTGTCCACCAGCACACGGCACGGCTTCCCTCTCACCCAACCGTCCGCGATGAGGCTGTCATCCATACGCCGGCTGACGGCGCACAGTGTCATTCGAGGGGATGATGGTGATAGTGCCGACGTGCTGCTCGCCACGCCGGGCCTTACTGGTTCTTCCGGCTGCTCTTTCTGGTGTCGGTCATGTTCGCGGTCATCATCGCGGTCAAGTTGCTATTTGCAGGTTCCGTCTTCATTAATTTGGCCTACATTTCTTCTATTTTCTCGGTGATTCGCCTGCGGTGCCGTATGTGGTAAAAGTGGGCGTTAAACACTACACATATTCTCCGTGATGATGTAGTTATCCCACACCTGACACCACCTGTCACTTTGTGAGTTCGTAGAATTAAAAGTCCAAGTTGCAGATATTCCAAATGTTATTCATTTCCGTAGAAATGCACTATTCATTTCTCACGTAACAACATTACGTCACATATACAACACAGTCTACCAAGGTCGATGACCACACAAAAATCATTCTGATTTCATTTGTTTGCCATACTCCTGTTATGTCTCTCTGTTTGCCACTCCTCCGGTGTGTCACAATCTCTTATATATACCTCCATTGATAATTTCTAGACTGGTCTAAAACAAAATAGAAACCGAATTATCTCCAGCAATCAAGAAGTCACTAGAAATTTCCATTTACCTCATTTATCTGTGTCGATAAATGTTTTATCTACGCTATCTTTATTTGCCTGTTCTTTCTGTACACAAGCCGCGCTATCGTAGATAACGGGTTCACGACAATAAGTATATGGAGAATCGTATCAGGAGCAACTCAATATTCCCTTGCTACTTCAACATTATTCCAAGAACGATGTTCTTTCAGAATTTCACTTATAGCATTCACATGCACATAATCACTTGCTGATTGCGGTCTGCCAGCTCCACGTTTTTGATGAACGCCTTCCCTTCCTCTACAAAATGTATTCGCCCACATAGCCACGGTACGGTATGGTAAAGTCTGTCTACCACAAGCTTCTAATAATTCTGTATTACATTGTCGAGCATTGATACCTCTTGCAACCTGAATTTTAATGAAGCATCCTTGTTGGTATTTATTAAACATGTGAAGAGTACCAAAGATAGCAGCCTACAATTAAACTTATGAAAAATTTCCTATTCAATAAAAACTCACAGCTAACAAACATTAGATGCTCTTATTTTTCATTGTTATCAGATTGCATGATTTGCCGCTGATATTGCCAAATACAGGCAGGTTGCCCCTAAGTTTTGAATGACCCATGTATAATAAAACGGGGAAAAGCTGACGATTACAGGTTTTCTAGCTGACAGGCCACTATGTTTAGCATTAATGAATTGACATATATCTTACAGTCATTGAGAAAATGTTCTTAGTTGTTGATAGTGTACATGTTATGTCATTATCGGCACATAGTTAATTACTGTTTGATATACACTGGTAATAAAACGGATCATAACATACAATGGCATCACTTAAAGGTGATTCAATTAAATATTTTGACATGTCCAATATATCCTTTGTTTTACTGTTCACCGACCATATAGAGGAAAGGGATGCCTTCTCCCGCTATCGGACTGTAGCACTATGAAGTTTAATTTAAACGTTGTTTTGCTATATTTTCTGATTTGTTCTAAATCGCAGAAATTACATTGTATTGTTGGAGTTTAAATATAAACGCTTTTTGTCCAAAGTTATGTGGATTTCCTTGTGGAGTAATAACCATTATATATTCTTAACCGAAGGTCAGTCTTCTTTTGCAAGCTTGTTATTTTATTACCCAAACGTGTAATTTGTCTTTCACATTCTTTATAATCTCTTAGTCATTTCAGAATCATAAGTTGTCTTATAACCTTTTGCTTTTTCAATAGCGAAAGAGTCTTAAGAGTATATCCGCAAATTTCATTTTCATCGGAATCTTGATATGAGTGATTTTTGAAAGGCCATTATGAGGTTTCCGAGATTATGCTACAGCCTCCTCCTCTCATGCTACAGCCTCCTCCTCTCCACACACGCAAAACGCGTGCGCGCGCTGGCCCACACACACATACACATACACACACACTCACTCACAAATGTCCTCTATTTGTAATGTTAGTCTGGATATTGATAAGTTGTCTGTTTGCTGCCACACAGTTTGTCGTTCTTCTGCTAGAAGCTACTACTCCAGTTGTCGTGTCTATATGTTGCGTTTTGTAGTTAATAGTTACTGATGACATGAAAGTGCCCTAACGCTTATCAGCTTCATATTATGCTGTGGAGAAATAAAGTTTCCAAACTTTGAGATATCTCAGCAAATGATGAGAACTGAGTTTTTCTAAACATAGTCCATGAAGAATGTATAAGTCATCCAACATTTGTGACATACTGGGGGCTCGAAAATACCGCTGATTGGTGAGCAACTCTGGCAACTCTGGCAAGAGATGTTGATAGTAAACAATTACGTTTCACTGTATTGCGGCGTCTATCTGCCTCTTAGGCTGTCATGTTCGATTACTGGTGTCTGCCTGGAATATGCCATCTCGATACTTGGGAAGTCTGAGTTCCTCCCGGCGTCTATAAATGATTATAGCGGGTTTTCCCAGGAGAGCTTTAAGGCAAGTGTGGCATAGACTTAAAGTACACCACGGCTTGAGGATACGTTTGAGCCAAGAACATCATAGAATCTCCCACAGTGATATGGGGCGTTGTTGGCTGTCGGAGATATTCTCTAAGTATAGAAAAAAAATCGCGCTTACTCACTTATCAATTAGTTTCAAAGATAATTTCTTGGAAATGATTCTGATTAACAGTCTCGCCCTTCTAGAATACTAAGTACTCAGTTTATGTATTTAAGCAATGTTGACAACGGTAAGTTCAGCTTTTTCAGCAACTATTTAAAATCAGAGAGAATGTACATGCCTAAATTTTAAGCACACTTATCTATTTTCATCAAGTAAGTTTGGTTATTAAGGATATAGAATAATGATCTACAATGAACAATTTTTAATTGAATTCTAAAATATTTCTAAATCTGACAAAGCACATTATTAACACCAAAGTAGACTAATAACATCGCTTAACCAAACATTTATTTTAACTCTTTCATCAAAGAAAGAAACCACATGGCATGAGCATATATATAAGCTGAAAGACTTAAAAGTAGTACAGCAGAACCCCGTTTATCCGAAACAAAGGGGCGGAACTATTTCGGATAATAAGGTTTTCTCAGATAATACATGGGAGCCTTTTTGAGTTATAAATAGAAGAAATAAACAGTATAGGTGTTGGTTTGTGTAAAACGTTATTTAAAGTTTGTTTTAAGACGAATGATACACTAGTGTACTACTAGGCCATATTGTTATCTTTACACAGTAGAGTAATTGGTTATCTTTTTCGGTTTCCTGAAGTACAGTTTGCGAGTAGCTACGTCACGCCAACGCTTGATGAGTAAAATATCAGTAGTTATCGATTCACTACTTTCACTATGAAATGTAAAGCCACCTGGAACAACATGACCATTCCTTAAGTGGCTATATCAAGATTACTGCATACTTCTAAAATGTATTAATACTTATATTGTACATTCATTAATTAAACAACCTCCTTAAAGCTTTCTTACTTCTAATGCTTCATATCTATCGTCTGCTGTCACTCGATAATTGTTCGTTTCGTCGACTTCCGTGTCGTCCGCTCCGGATTTTCGCTGCGATACAACATCCACAATGTCGTGATCTGTTAATTGAAGCTCTACTTAATCTGCATGAAGCCACTCGCTTAATTCACTCTTAACCATGACCTCACATCCTGCAATTTGTTGGAATAGATCTTGTAGGTTTTCATAATTATCTACATCTTTAATGGTGAGTACATCATAAAGATTGTTCCATGATTTCTGTAGAGACTGTGGCGTAATTTTCTCCCAAGATTGCGCGCATCAGTAGAAAATATTGTCGCCGAGGGCATTGGTGTGCTGCTGCCAAAAGCCGCAGCCGGGCTCGTGGGCAGGAGAGCTGGACGCTTGCCAAGAGAAAGAAAGAGACAGAGAGCCTCTGGAATTTTCTGTCTTTCTCTTACCGCCACGAATGTTATCGAAAGGTCTGCCATTTTCTAGAAACAATGGCTGGAGGTATACTTAACCACGCGGCAGTTGTGTAATGGTCAGCACAGTGTTGTGTACCTGCCTTGGTAGCGTGGTGGTAGCATGTCTGCCTCACGTTGAAGAGGTCCCGAGTTCGAATCTCGGTCAGAGTGAGTTACCTGGATAAGTTTTTTGCGGGGTTTTCCCTTATCCTGTAAGACGAATGTCGGGTAACTGTAAGCTCCATGGACCCCGGACTCATTTCAGCATCATTTCATCCATTCCGTTCATCGTTCGACATGGCTTAACGTTGGAGGACGTAAATTACAAAAAAAAAAAAAAAAAAAAAAAAAAAAAAAAAATAAGGTGTTGTGTGCTGTGCAGAGAAGCAGTTGCTAGTTGTGTGATGGTTATTGCGGCAGTGGACGTTTAAAATATACCGCAGTAATTTCCTTCATTTGTTTACGTGCGGCGGATCACTGAGTCGACCTTGAAGACAACCGATTGTTAATTTCACGTCTTTTTACTGCAATAAAGAAGTGTTCCAAATTTCTATAACCCAGAACATTCGCGGCGGCAAGAGAAAAACAGAAAATTCCAGAGGCTCTCTCTGTCTCTTTCTTTCTCTTGACAAGCGTCCAGCTCTCCTGCCCACGCGCCCGGCTGCGGCTTGTGGCAGCAGCACACCAATGCCCTCGGCGACAATATTTTCTACTGATGCGCGCAATCTTGGGAGAAAATTACGCCACAGTCTCTACAGAAATCATGGAACAATCTTAAGGATGTACTCACCATTAAAAATGTAGATAATTATGAAAACCTACAAGATCTATTCCAACAAATTGCAGGATCTGAGGTCATGATTAAGAGTGAATTAAGCGAGTGGCTTCATGCAGATTAAGTAGAGCTTCAATTAACAGATCACGACATTGTGGATGTTGTATCGCAGCGAAAATCCGGAGCGGACGACACGGCAGTCGACGAAACGAACAATTATCGAGTGACAGCAGACGATAGATATGAAGCATTAGAAGTAAGAAAGCTTTAAGGAGGTTGTTTAATTAACGAATGTACAATAGAAGTATTAATACATTTTAGAAGTATGTAGTAATCTTGATATAGCCACCTAAGGAATGGTCATGTTGTTCCAGGTGGCTTTACATTTCATAGTGAAAGTAGTGAATCGATAACTACTGATATTTTACTCATCAAGCGTTGGCGTGACATAGCTACTCGCAAACTGTACAAGAGGAAACGAAAAAAGATAACCAATTACTCTACTGTGTAAAGATAACAATCTGGCCTAGCAGACACATTGTGTGACTTATGTAATGAACAAAATTATTAAATATGGTGCGCTAGCCATATACTCAGTTAATCAAGGCAACTTCAAGTAAATAATTTAAAAAATGGTGCTGAAAATGTAATTGTTTGTTGTTCCCAAAAAGATGTTGAAATAAACAGTCCCTGTGTGCTCCACACTCTACTACGTATAGAAGTACAATAAACTATACATTCATTGACATTACATTTAAGTATAAAAGGGAGCTGAAATAATGATAGGAGTGGTCTTATAAAGTCGTGAGTAGGCTACATTCGCTCTTAAAGCTTAAATATACAGATTAAAACATGGTGAAATTTTCTATATGCGAATGTAAAATGAATCGGAGCAATCTATAATAAGTAAAGCAGCGTAAAAATTGAACCGTCTTATAACTCATTAGTACAAATTTGTATCTGTTCTGATTAGCCAGACAGTACAGTTTTGTCCGTGAGGGTAGAAAACGAAGTGCGAGAGCAACTTATGTCTGCTGTTATGAAAACGATACCTTTTGTTGTCTTTTAGGATAATCAAACAATATTTTGGGCAGATAAGTTAAACGCAGTACATTGTTAAACTATGTCAGGTGTAGATATTGGTTTTGAGACCGCCTATAATTTTCATTACGTCCTAACATATATATTTAAAAAGTTCTGGCTAAAAGTATGTGTTGTATTTTAAGGGTTGAAAATAGATTGACTAAGCGTAGTACCAGTTTCTGAAATACAGTTTTGTGTCTATTAAATCATATTGCCTAAAAATAATAAAGTATCTACCATGTTCATAATAAAGTGTGAAAGATATACTTTGACATTAGTATTCAACGAAGAAGATTGAAAGTGACTGGTAAAAGTAAAAACATATCCTATATCTCCGATTTAAACAGTTTTTATCTATTCATATTCTATGGCTGCTAAAAGGAGCGCTTTCCAACGTAAAAAATTATATTTTGTTTAGTAGTTTACGAGATTATACCCTCTCAAACACGCGTTTGGTCTCTTTATAGTAACAGAATGACAATATGTTAGATGAAATTAGAAACTATTAATAGGCAGATAAACTAAGTTAAATTTACTGAAGACTACTTTAAATGAAAATGATGAAAATGCTGTGGCTGTAACATTTTATACACCTCCTTTCTTTAACAAATGAAACCAAAACACTTCAAAGGTTTCTTAAACTAAATATCTATCGCCATTCCATAAATATCAAAGAATAGAGTAAAGCTCTCTGAATGTGTAATGAAGCCTAAGGGAACTAATGCATTTTCGTTCAGTAATATTTTGAATGGCTTATTGTGCTGTGTACAGAGAAAAGTTGCTGAGAGCCATTTCTATTTTTCTGTGTTTTTCATCAACTTCAAGTTTTTGTGAGCCATTCCTAAGTTTATTTATCTGTTTTCTTTGACGACTTCACATTATTATTGTATTTTCGCGGCTAAAAATCATAAAAATTGACGACACGGTCTACTACCGAGTTATCTTGACTGACGGCTGATCATTCAGGCTGCTCGCAGATACTCGCCTGTACTCTGCTGTAGCCTAGCTTACACCCTATGGAGCGGAACGAGATTCTCAGTTCAGTTTGTTGTGTGAAGCTGCGTGTTAGAATTAGCCAATACTGATCAAGTTCACATTATATTGGTTGTCACAAACACTTATGGAACCTGGGCTCACACTAACAAAAGAGAATAGATAAACCAAATATTTACCCTTAGGTAAACCGGATGAAAATGGGGTACTTTAATTGCAGATGAAGGTATAAAAAATCACTATTTCGTACTACGTGATTTAATGACACAGCAGTCCTGCTATCTGCTAGCCCTATGGATGTACATACAAGTGATCTGCAAACTTGACGAAACAGAGTTCAGTATCTAGGGGCATTTTCCAGTATTTCGAGCGTAAATTTCGCCTAGTATTAAATATGTTCATCAGGTATCAGATATATGAACAACCATAGGGGCAAATTTTGAACAATTTTTATGAGAGTTGAGTACACATTGTCGGATAATTAGAGTTATCTAGGCGAGATACGAGGATATCAAAAATATATTCGTGTAGCAGCGCCATGAAAAAGTCGAGCGGTTACTGACATATTTGAAAAGAATCCCAATAGTTGGGCTTATGTTCATGAAAATAGGTTGCTAAGTAGTTATCCACTTAAAGTTCACTTTTTGCTGAGATTTATCCCGTCCTAATACTATGTCCAACGGGAGCTTAAGAAATTTTTCAACAACTATTCATTGGTTTGTGCAATATTGGAAACACACGTCCAATATTCTTAATTTTCTTTTTCCTTTTTCTTGTGAGATGATGTGTAAGTCTATGATCTTATATTTGGATATATCCTCCATGAAAGCTATTTCAAGGATTATTTTTTGTTTTGGTACTGGTGAAACATTTTCTGTGTACCTGTTTTGAATGTTGCAACTACTTTATTACTCTTTGTGATTTTTTGTTTCTCACGTTGCTGTACTCTTGGAAATAGAGCAAGATGTTTTGGTCCACGGCTACGGAATGTATCTGGGTTCAAGGCAACCTTGGTGATGTTTATTTTATAGCTAATGTTTTCAAAATTGAGAAAAATATGAGCAATTAGGATTGGTAGCTATTATATCATTTGATATAGTGAAATGTGAGAGCAATTGCAGATTATTTCATGAAGGCCGGCCGAAGGAAGTCGTTCAGTTCTCGCTTTTTCTAGAATGTCCTCTTCAACTGTTTACACATATGTTCTGATGTTTATTCTTTATGAATTATTACTTTATTAGTTTGATAATGTTTTGGAATGCGAACAAGTTTATTTTGTTTTACGCTTTAAAATGACACCAACCAAATTATTGGAGGCAGAGTTCTTCTGTACAACATCAAACACAGAGAAAGAGAGGGAGAGAGAGAGAGAGAGAGAGAGAGAGAGAGAGAGAGAGAGAGAGAGAGAGAGAGAGAGAGAGAGAGAGAGAGAGAGACAGAACACACAGCTTAACCCGCCTGCGGTGCCGTATGTAGTAAAAGCGGGCGTTAAACACTACACGCTTCATTTCATTTACAGAGCTTACCTTTTATTACAGTTCTATAAGAATTTTAGTTTCACTAATTTGATGTTGCTTGCAAAATCCAACACTGTCAAATTTTGGTTACCTTATTATGAACACTAAGTTATACATACATTTAGGCCAAAGGTCATACCATGCTGAATACACCGGTTCTTGTCCAATCACCAAAGTTAAGCAGCATTTGGCGTGGCCAGTACTTGGATGGGTGACCGCTTGGGAACACCACGTGCCGTTGGCACTTTTAGAAAGACGGGCCCTAAAACACCACACACACACACACACACACACACACACACATACATGCATTTTTAAAGCCATGTGTCTTTTATATTTTATATCAGTTTTTTATCTACATTCATTTCACTGCGTTAGTCTACGTTTACAATTCCACAAATTTATTTAACTGTCAATTCGAATGATAATTGCACATATAATATGAAACTATTTTGTATTTAATATATGATCTGAATTTAACTTTTAAAAATAAACACGTAAAGTTTAGAAAACTTGAATAATTGCATATTCCAGGCGACCACAAAGTGAGATTTGTGGTGGACAACATGACTCCGGTAACGGTTTTCTCCGGGTCCTCCGGTTTCCTCCGTCAGCATTCCACCAATTGCTCCATCATAATCTTTCCTATCATTCATCTCACTCTCATATATATCATCCATTTCCTTCACCATCACACTAGGCACTGGGCTGATCACCTATCCTGGTTCTCTATCGGATCCAAAGGGTCTGTTCCTCAGGCCCGCCTTAAAGGGATAGAGCACAAGAATCCCCTAACATAACGATGGTGGTACAACTAAGGAAACGATTAAGAAAGAAAGGGTATAATTCCATTATTTTATCATTTCTACATATTAAACTTCACAACTGTTTTGTATAGCTTTATTTTTGTCATATTTAAAGGTGAAAAACAATATCTTGCTCTTTGTAAACAAACTTCAACTCAACCATGCTCTTCCATTCGAATATCCAAAAATGTCTAACAGTTTAGATTTCACGCTGCACGATTATGCGATGGTGGTAGCATACATGTAAGGCAACGAGATTCTCGTTGTGCGGCAATGGTTTACGAATACCATGCTCTCTAAGGCGGCTGTCTAGTACTTCGTGGTCACTAATTGTAGGACGCTCTTCCGCCTAGGCTATGTACATCTGTGTGCATTTCCTCTTGCTCTTCCTCTCCTTCTTCTTTTCTCATGGTCTTGGGCTACACCCGTTCTGATCTCACTTCTGCTATATTCAAAGTTTTTGACCTTTCAACCAATCTGTGTGAATTAGGCGTATTGTTTAAACACTTTCTATGAGCTTTTCTCTAGTAATTATAATGCATGGTGTACTCATTCTTGTCGCTTACTAAATTCTGTATTGATTGATATAATCGTTTACTCCCACATGTTCCCTTACTTCTGCCTTATGAGTGTATTCCTTTCTTCCACATCACTTCACTGGACATAAGAAGCCTATTTCTACTGCTTGAACTTCAATCTTTTTCTTTAAGATGCCTTGCTTCCAAAGAGTACCAGTAGTAGAGCAACTACTGAAAAAATCTCAGCGTTGTATCCTTTCTAGTTTTAGCTTTTAAAACTATATGCATTTTTCCACAAATTTTGTAAAATGTATGTCGATTTTTTGTATACTTTGATCTTCTTTATATTCACATTGCAACCTAGATATTGGAGGGGTTTATTTATCATTTTGGGATGTCATCTAGCACTACTTTTGTTCTTTTCTGTCTATGTGTGAACGCAATTGTCTTCATTTCAGTTATGACAAACATTATGCTCTTCCCATTGCAAGCGGTGTCAGTTGATGGACAGTGTGCGTATGTGTGGTATGTTATTAAAACGAAACAAACCGGAAACCCAAGGTAACCATGGGACAAACAACATGACAATAGGAGCACTCTTCACATATCCGTGCCCACCTTTGTGTGGGTGTAAGGTCTATGGTCGGGTTAGTATTTGACCCTTCATTGTGTTCAGTGCATTTAGCTTAGCTTAGACAGTTTTATGTTTCTTAGTCCCGTATATTATTGAGACTTAACTACCAAAGTACAATAAGAAAAGTAAGGATTTTCGAAATCCTATGCAGGTATTGTAACTCAAAATATAATCATCTCGAGGTGAATGAAGCAGTAGATAGTACTGCCAGATGTATAAAGGCAGTTCTAGAAATGTTCTACCCAACCAAATTACATCGAATTTATAGGAAATTATTTTGTTAATTTCTCTACACAATGACGTAGTAAACCGATATAGACTAATTTTCATATTTATATAACACTATTACTTCAACCAGATATTTCTTCAAGTTTTGGAGTGAATAAGTCTTGAGAGAAAATCGGGAAAATGTGGAGGACGTAGTAGCACTTAGCAGACCATTTAGACCCAACCGTATATAAAAGCGCATTATGGTGATGAAATAGAGCATTCTTCTTCACGATATTTCTCTGAGCCCTTCAATTGGTCCAGTAGTAAAGCGTCATGCCCCCTTGAGAAACGGTTCTGCCATTACGGAGGTTGCATATGAGCACCAAATTATGAACACCGTAGTGATGGCTATCAATGCTGATGCATTTGTTTTTACTTTATTTTGCGCACTTTCACACCATATGGATTATGGCTGTACTGCTGCTTACCCCTATACATGCAGACTCTTCAAGTAACTACGACTCTTCTCAGCATCCGAGTTGTTTTGGATGTTGGATTTTGCCAGCTCTTTAGTTTATCAGCCATGCTGTTTTATTACTCTCAGCCACCTTATAGTTAAGCTGCACAGCGCCAGGAAGCGATAGTTTCGTTAGCAGAGCGAGCTGGAGGTCTGACAGTTGATTAGCGTCATACAGGGAGAGACAGGCTCCGACCTTTTTATTGGGAAGGTTGAGGACAGGAACCTTACTTCTGTTATGGATCTCGGAATGTAAACATTTCAACTTATTCGCCGCTCCGTACGTAGGAAGTTTGGGGAGATCTTTGACTTCACTTTATAATGTAAGTTTTGAACACACCTTTTCTAAATTTCTATTCCAAATTCTTCCCCTGTGTTTCTCCGGCGAATTATTATAAATTTTGCGGAGTTAGTGCACAAAAACGTTAAAAGAAATTATAAAGACTTAATAGGACAAGGCCATGTGATTTACACAATACTAAACTTCATTATTGTTAGTAATGTATAGCTAAAGCAAAATATGTACATTGGTATTTTTGAAATTTCGAGAGTATAAAGGGATGTTGAAAACAACCAACTTAGAATATTTTGTGCCTTTCCTTAAAAATTCTATACGGAAATTTTACTTATGCCTTGCCTATTATTAATATTTGTAGGAAACGGTACAAATTGGGAGCAGAGCATTTTAATGCCATTTCTACGTACACTCATTTGTAGGCAAAATTTAGGATTACTTTTTTCAGTTACACCTTTTGTCATTACTTATTTTTCACAAAAAAGGATTCATTTTAATGCCATTTTTACTTGTCTTTAGACGGCCTTTCTATTCTATACGCATATTACTATATTTTTCTTTTATGTATATTGTATACACTTTTTGGGATACCTTTGTTTCTTCATTCCGTGTTCTTCTGCATCATTATGGCGTTTTCTAACTTAGACCTTTTACGGAAAGACAAACTGGGTTTTCTTTGTCAATTGCATACCTTGCCTACTGATAAATCACAACCGTGTGCGACCTTGATCCAGTTGTTACATGGAGCGTCAACTAGCAAGCCTGATGTTACCGCATTTTCACAACACATTAATCGTTTCGTAGAAAATTTAGATTAGTATTTTGAATTTAAAAGCACTTTAGACGAAAATTTAGCAAATCCTTCTCCTGCAATATAACGGCGCCTGCCATTTGTTATTTCAGATTGATAAATTAAATTGGATTATGCAATCCAAATTTGCTTCCCCTACATTTACCTTCTTTAAGGGATTTTCTTTCCAAATATTCGGATTTTTGTACTCGATTATCGAACGTACCTTCAGATTTGACTAGGGAAGCTACTGTTGAACCTTTGGCTGATTATGTAGATACGGGTAGTACCAACACGATTTCAAACATTTACAAGTGCAACATTTGGCCCAAACTTTCCTTGATTAGGCACATTTCATTGTTAATACAACACAGGAGGCACTTATATTTTTACACTTTTCTATTCGCTTTCGCGATATGCTTGCCTTTGATACATACACAGTTATGAAAATGTACCATCTTCTACGTTCCATTGTTGAGGGGAAAATTGCCTTTCTAGTAGGTAATACAGTTCGTGATCAACACCTTTTGGACGTTTTTCACCAGACAAGTTTTAATTTCTTTTTCCTCCCCGTATATTACATCACTATATAACTCAACATTATTTTGCTCCACAATCTTCCGAGGAGGATATTGTTGATTTCATTACGCGTCTGAAACAATATTCATGTATATTTCGGATTTCAGATTCGGAGTTACAAGTTTGCATAAAAGTACTTTCCGGACTCAATGATACTACTCGCAGTCTTTGTACCTTTTCCACGAAACCAACTACATTTTCCAAACTAGATACTTTGGTTCGTTGGGTTCACCAGCTTTCGCCTACTTCGACTGTTAATACCGCACCTTCCGTTAATTCTACATCCACTATTTTGGTATCAACTTCCTTGTTACCCTATCTTTCAACTGAACTGTCCGGATTTGTTCGTTCTGTAATCGTCATTGGCATACGCTACTCTTTTGTTTTCGTTTGCGCTCTGAAAATTCCCGTCTGCCTTCGACGTCTAGCTATCTCGGCCATTAATGGATAGTATCCTCCCTTCTAATTTAACAGGAATTACTCATCCCATTTTACTAGTAGTTGCCCTTACGTGTGATTCGGTGCCTAATTTTGCCTTACTCGACATTGGTTGCACATTTAACCTCGTCTCTCGGTACTTTTTGGACGGATTACCTCTTAAATTCAGTCTCAGATTCTTCCCTCTGCAGTTCATTGTATTTCTGTTTGCGGCTCAGAAGTTACGATTTTGGGTCATATAAAGTTGTATATCAAAAGTACTCATTTTTCTTGGACTCTTCCTTTCCATATTTTCCATTCTTTAGCTTATCCATTTATTTTGGGTGCTCCCTTCCTCCTCCGATGACGCCTTCCCTCGATTATGCTACTTTTTCCTTTCCTTCTGACTGACTTTGTACGTCGATGTCATGATTGCCAGACCTCCAAACCACCTCGAACCACCAAACTTCAATTTTTGCAATCTAACATAGCAGCTTATCCCACGGATCGCTTGTTTATTCACCTTATTGATCCCTTTCCACGTTATTCTTCTGGTCACACTTATTTGACTGTTATTATTGATGCCTTTTCTAAATTCACCTGTATTTCTCCCATCCGTGCTCCTATAGCTCTTAATTTTATTTCAAATTTGCCTCCCATTTTTTCCGCCTTTGGAATTCCCCATGTTTTAGTTTCTGATAACGCGTCTTATCTTAGGGCCCGGGTATTTCACACCTTTTTGTTTGAGTGTGGTATTCAGATCACGCATACTCCCGCATATTACCCCCGCCCATCATTTGCAGAACGAGTACATCGTAATTTTTGGAATGCCTTAATAGCGTTTCATTCTGATAATCATCGTCTTTGGGACACAAATCGTAGAGAACTTCAACTTGCCTTTAATTCTGCCAAACACGAGGCGCATCAGCATACTACTTTTGAGATCATGTTTCGGTTTCTGCCATCTACTACATTGACTAATAAATGGTACGTTTTTCAGTTGTTACCTGATAAGCCACCGGAGCAGGGTATCCAGCATCTTTCGAGTAGCGTTTTAAAGCATCTCTTGCACGTCCACAATCGCCGTGCTTCACCCTATAATGCTGACCAGCAGACGGCTCCTTTGGCTGTCGGGGACTTGGTTCTTCTTCGCAACTATCCGTTGAGCAAAGCGAGTAATTCCTTTTTGGTAAATTCGCCTAACGCTATTCTGGACCATTTCAGGTTACCCGTGTTTTACGTAATGTTTCACTTCATTTCAGCTCCGCCACTGTGTCACCGGTCGTGTTAGCACGGCTCATGCATCACAACTCAAGCCTTGTATATCTGCTTCGTTCTGTAACTTTTTTATGTTTTTTTTCTTTTTTAACCAAGCACCTGTATTTGTATCCCTTTGCTCGTTCTCTCACCAGGCGCTTGGTATCTTCCTTCAATGTTGTGGTTCCATGCCTCATTCATTCCCTTTCTTTGTCTGTCTTTGTGTTGTGTCTTTCTTATTCTTTCTTTTGTTTTTCGCTCTCCTTTTCTTATGTGCTTTTCTATGTTTTATGTCCGGAGTGTCATTCCCTTTTTGTGTAGCTGTTTTGTGTTTTATGTTTTATTGTGGTACCTTTGGCTAGCTGTTTATTTTTTCTCTGTTATATCCATATTTGAAAGTTATACATAATTATATCTTGTAAAAGTGTTTATGGTGCACCTTTTGTTTGTATTTAATCTTTTGGAGCTCAAATTCCTTGCTCCTTTTATCTTGTTTTTATTCCTATTTATATTTTATTGTCTTCTATATTGTATATATATTTGTATGTATACCCTTTGTTTATACATTCTCAATTTGTCTTGATTTTATATGCTTTTTTGTCTTTGTATTTTGTTGTATTCTCGGAAGTGTGTTAACTCCAATTTTTGTATTCGTATTTGATATCTAGTTGTGTCCATTCCCAATGTATATTTAAATGTTGAATGTATATTTTGCTTAAACTCCAAGACTGCGTTTGAAAAGTTTAGAAATTTATAATTACATTTTATTAGAATTCTGTTTTAACCAGTTAATAAAAACTAGCATCCTTCAAGCACATAGATTTTTCTCTCACAGAATTTACTCTAAAATGGAGGAAATAGCCTATCAGGTGTTTGCAATGTCACTAACTTTCATACCTTCAACAGCTTGTCACTGATTGTGGCATTGAAAGGGCTTATTACCATCCTGTCTCACGTGGCAGTTTTAAGGCGCTAAGAGAGCACCATACTGTATTGCAGCAAGGAATTGAATTGCGGTACCGTCACCTTAAACTCAGCATCCATTACTCCAAATGTCAAAACCAATGTGTAATGTCTCTATAATCACAATTCTAAATGTTTTGTGTCCCTGTTGTTTAAACGAAGTACTAAGTTGCAACTTGAATTTCAATTTGTTGTATTTTGTAGACAATTTTAGCACCAGTTTCCTTAAAAGAACTTCGCAAACAAATGACTACACTCATGCACTTAAAACCCAGAAGTGCATTTATATGAAGGATGATACTTAAGAATTATGTTGGTGGCTCTGCCATTCCGGAATTTCTTGCTTTAAATTGAGAACCATCAGGAAGTCCCTCGTTGGAAACAAAACCTCATGACGTAATCTCTTGCGCAGTATATTCATTTGAAAACAACTGACATCGTTTGCTTGGTGAAACAGCGTTGCTGATTGATGCATCAAGCAGATAAAAAACAAAATATTGAGCTTATGCTAATACCAATAGATGCTACAGTTTACAAATATAATATTCAACTGAAGATAACCTTGGGGTATATTAGTTAAATAGTTTATATATAACTGTATGGAAATTATAATATATTTGTAAAATCCAATTGTAAGACATAGTTGTACATATATTCAGAGAAGGGCGAATATAAATAATTTTGAAATGGAAAACATTTAGTAGTTTTGCGCCCTATATTACATATGAAGAACCTTCAGTCAGAACATCGTGTTATATTTAAACACAGGAAAACGCCTAAAGGAACAAAGGGCTCTTGAATGTAAGCTCATGGAGCTTGTGTGGGTGGATGTAATTATCTTAAGAGGCTAAAACCACTTGCTACCTCTACCAATTATGATTTTACTAATTAGTAGGCTCCACGAATGTATAGAATTTTGTACCTGAAGGACTTGTACCTTATTGGCCTCATTTGGTTGCTTCGAGACAACAGATCGGTGTAAAGTGACAATGCAATGCAGGAGGACAACGCCTTGATTTTCGAGCAACTATTTACTTTATTGGGAACATTTTTATGAAACCACATTTTATGTGAAACTTGACTACAGCATAGTTGTCCAACTACTACTTACCACGAGAGAGGGTTGCATTCTGAAACTTTAAGCTGGCATTAGCTCCTTTTGATGTCTTAGAGAATACCTTTTAAAATAGTGTATAGCTCTAGATGTAGCTTTACAGATGTAGCCGTAAAGTATCGCAAAGTTCTCCTTAGCCGGTAGTGTTGATATGTGTATCAAACAAGCATTTGTAAAGTGCCAAGTCTCATTAT
>CM060950.1:147571363-147593863 GCA_030765055.1 Mantis religiosa | reverse complement strand
TATGGCATTGAATTTTTCAGTCTGGCTCTATACCTTCATAATTATATCATTTCCTCAGGGTAAGTGTAAGTGTAATAAATAAATTCCGTTAAGCTGACTGTTAAAGTTAGTAAAGGCTAACAATTATATTTTGAAAGTGGGTTGCTGACTGTTTGAGGTCGAAGATACGATCTGTTTCAAAATCTTACCACTCGAAATTGTTTTTATTGAACTATATCTGCTAACTTCTGGAGTATTCATAATTTACCGTCCTTGGCATTGCGGTTGTCGATAATTGATCACAGTAAACACTTCTGTAAGAAAGGAAAAGGAAAAGCACAGATTTCAGAAACACAAACTTTATTCGTTCCCAAATTAATTTCCTGAAATCGAAACTTCTCAATTGCCTATGAAATGCTACTGTTTCCATGAGATTTGCTAAATTCTAGGAATCTGCTCCCTTTCCAGTTTATAAAAGTTTTGTCTAAACGAGCCACTAGAGTTTCCTAAAATTTGAAAATAACTGCTTCCCAGGTACCTGACTTTGAATCTAGTGGTTTTACGATCAACAGAACTAACTAGAATCCTAGTTATCTGAGATGTACCTGTTTCTACTAATTGCCTTTCCCTCAACCTTATATTGCCTCAGCTAATTACTCTTTCTCATGGTAACATTTTATTTTATGCTTCCAAACAATGCAGTAATTTTTGTGCATGGAAATTATTTATTGGAGTTATTTATCTATATCCCTAACACTCCTTGGCAAATCCAACAATCTCGTCCAACAATAATTCCAATATCATCAGGAAGGCTGATCGTTCCTCTCGTCAATTGTGTTAATGGTCTGGCATACCCCGCCACGAATTTACGGTGACATACAATGCGTATATTTAGTTTATTATTAAACTATGCTCAAAAAGAGTAAGTGTAAAGCCCAGAGTCAAAAGTATGCTGACTCGTAAGTCGTGACTTCGCAAATTCGAATCTAGCTCAGTGTAAGCATGCTGAAAACTTGTGACTCGTTTTTTTAATCTTATATTCCCATTTTGTTTCATAAAGCTTTCGTTAGAACATGTATTCGGCCACTCTCTGCTTCCATGAGGTCAAAAATACATATGAGTTTAATTTATTTAGGTTAGAAGTTTGCTGAATAACCGCAGCGGTCTTCCTAACTACTTACTACATTGTCGCCACCAACTCTATGTGCAATGACTCGTCATTTTTGGTATGGAACCTGAGTCTGTGTTTACTTGGTGCATTATCATGAGTAGAATATTAAGCAGATTACCACGATAGGCAAATAATAAACGACAACAGAGAATAAATTAAGGCATGGTCAAATACCAGGATTCTCCATTAAAATAAGGTAATAAGTTGTGGGTATATGTATAAAAATTACAGTAAGCAAGACATTGTATATAATGCTTCATAAATACATATACATAATATAAGTTAGCATGCAGCTAAAACGAAAACCAAGCAGGGGTGCACAAAAGACTAACGATGTAATAAGGCAGAGGACAGATTTTAGGATACCAACTCTATTCTGAGGGACGATCTGCTTGTAACAATGCACAAAATAGACTAGAACGACTCCAGCACCAATAATTGCACAGTTATAGGAATTGTCCCGCTTCCTTACGTCACCTAAATACCTGACAAAATTAACTGCATCCAAAAATGTCGGTGTGCTATTTTGGATTTAGCAGGCGCGCATGGGAAAGTATTGCCTGAACGTAAGATTGCAAACTTAAGTATGAGGTATCCTGGCAGTCAATAATAAAAAACATGAGCGCTTTATATCAAATGAAAGATTGAGTAAACATTACATGTGTGGATTTTAATGATCAACTGACTTAAAAAAAGTACATTAATTGGGGTAATTGTCATGCTTGCAGAAGGTGCTGACAAGTCTTATTTTCTTAGTTAGGATTTTGGAGGACACGCGCGTTTCCTGTGCTTCCACACGCGTAGATTCACATAAGGAGCTACTATATAAATATTCTTAAACTATTATTAAACTATGCTCAAAAAGAGTAAGTGTAAAGCCCAGAGTCAAAAGTATGCTGACTCGTAAGTCGTGACTTCGCAAATTCGAATCTAGCTCAGTGTAAGCATGCTGAAAACTTGTGACTCGCGTAGTTAGTAAACTGCAGTATAAGGAGGTAGCTTTGACGATGGAGGTAGCGACTGAATAAACATCACTGTTGAGGAACAAAAAATATTTAATTTTAGCCGTGGTTTCCTCATTCCCATTGTCCGGAGTCCAACTTCTAGCTCCAGAACTTCACCTACACTATGATTTGGGACTTTGAAATATTTATCAGTTTGTTTGTGCCATCTCCAAGTCTTTCTTCGCCATCGAATATAACCATGGGAGCACCAATAATTTGGCTGAGGCCTAGAAAACCGCAACGTGTCGACTTCATGGAATCATTGCTATATAATACAGAACCGTCTGTGCTAGTGAGGCAACACTAAACTAGCTGCGGTATCTCCAGCTTCCATCCCCTATCTGGTTCTACCACTCCACCACTTAGTGTTTTTCATACATCTCCCTTTGTTTTCAATCCCGAGCCTGAAATAACTTGTGCTAGGTTAACACTTGAGTGGCAGAATCTTGGCATCAAACGAATATGAGGCGGATCATCAAGCGGGCGTTAAACACTACACATGTGGATATGTGTAGGAGCTGCTGTGGAGAGTCATAGTGACGCTTGACTTCTAGCCGTTCACGAGAAATGTACTCCTCTCCTTTCGCCGCTTGCCTAGGTCAGAGCTTGTGCAGGCTAATGTCTGTGTGTTGGAATTGAATTCAAACCATAAAGCGATTTGCTCCTGAAGGATGGTAGGGATCATAGATGATATGGTAATTCTGATAATATTAAATAAAGAAGAACACTTTCGGAAACCAGAAGCAGTGGCAACTTTCCATGCGCTGGAATGTAGGTCTCAGTGATTGTCTCAGCTTAGCCCTCTGCAATAATTATTGATCAAGATATGTTCGCAGTCACTCTTCAATTTTTTTTCTGTAAGTGCACCTTCGTGTGTATTATCTACTTTCCTGCTCCCTGTAAACATTTTATTCAAGCACGATTCACGCCAACCTCACCAGTATGTCGCTGATTACATTTTCATTTTACTCTATCGATGAGATCGAAAGCGAATGTTCTGATTAAAAATTTTGTGAGATAATGTCTTCCAAAGTATGAAAAACAAATAGTCCTGCAAAGAACATATTCCCACCTTAAGTGAGTTAATGGTAGAAATGCTTTGAAGTATAATTTTATTCCTTCATGGAAATGAAGTTAAATGTGCTTTAAATTGTAGCAAACAAAATATATCTACCTTATTTTCGGTATGTATATAAAATAGTGAGTGGCGCACACACCAGTGCACCGGAGGCAAGTTTCTGCATCTACCATATTGTTTACAGTACGCTGCCCAGATGTAATGTATAGCACAGCGTAAATGAATCAACGCAGAGTTTTAATTATAACGGTTTACTTCCTGTATGTAATTATTTTTTGTCACGAGTAATTTAATTTATTTTGTACTTGCAATGCATGTATTTCAAATGCCTGTGGGCACGAATGGAAAAATGGTTTTATATTAAAGCTCAGATGAAGTTAGATTTGGCAAAGCTACTTACTCTGTCATTTATGGGCAAGTTTATGTAAATATATCTTTTACCTTTATATGTTTCTGTTGATTCAGAGAGTATGAAGAGCATTTCATTACTTGCTATGTGTACAGAGTGCGTTTCTGAAACAGAAATTCCAACATTCAAGCGGAGAAACAAAATTGCCACATAAAGAATATCATATCATTTCTGAAATTTAAACTGTAGTAAACTCTACTGCCCAAAAAGGAACACAAGATGAAACCGAGAGGAATCGCTCAGGTGGTTTCGTCTGTGGCCCGCATTAGCGAGGCTCGGGTTCGATTTCCGTGGCCGACCTACATGACCTGTGGGTATTTTCGGGAGGTTTCCCGGGTCGCTAGGCGAATGCTCGGTAGGTTAATTACATCCTCCGAACTTTCTGTCCTGCTATTTCATCTCCATTATCATTTCATTTCATATCTCCTCTGGTGGTCTCATTAAGGGTAGAAGTGTTGGTGGGAGTCTCGGCGGTGCATGGCAGGATGATATGCTCTGAGTAAATCACTTCCTCCTCCTGTAGTTCGGTTGCCGGTCTCTGAAACGATTGCTGGGACCAACTGCTGGGATCGCCGGGGAGTTTCTATCTGGAAAAGTTTAGGGACCCCACCCTCTGTACTGTGGTGACTCCTTGGGGTCGGCCGCCCTCTGCCTCTTCTGACCTCATCCTTACTCCCGGGGGTGCCCTAGTGGGGGGCATAGATACAAAAGACCAGTCTGGCCGAGGTGCCGAATCCCCTCCGTATAATCCAATCCATTCCAAGAGTATAAAAATAGAAGGACGGGAAGTATGCTATAAATGTTTGTAATAATGCGTGATTTTGGAATTATTAATCGAAACATTATTCAATTGCAAGTTTCGTACTTGAAAGTTAGCAACTTACTACCTGCAACACCTTTGGATGTTGCAAGCTCAGGATTCCAACTCTTTATTGGCCAATCTCGTTTAGAGCATTTTAGGTAGCCTATCCACATGCTTGGGAGATCAGGCAATCCAGTTGTCATCGCTGCATAAACTTAGCGGCATAACAAAAATAGACCATGACTCCGGAAGGCAGTCGTCTACAATATTCTTAACATGTTCAAAGAATACACTTTGGAATAATTTAGCCTTCATAAGTTTTTATTGCAGCCGATGCTTCAGCAATGTTTACGAGTAAACATTTTGTCGCCCTATTGAAAATGTCAAGGGATATCTTTTTGTTATTTACGTCCTCCAACGTTAAGTCATATCGGACGGTGGATGGAATAGGTGAAATCATGCTCAAATGAGCCCAGGGTCCATAGAGCTTAGAGTTACCCAACATTCGTATTTTTAGGGGAGAAATCCCAGGAAAAACCTTATCCAGGTAACTCACCCTGATCGAGATTCGAACTCGGGACCTCTTGAACGTGAGGCGGACATGCTACCAGTCAAGGGGTACGTAACGATATTTTAACCCTTAGCGAAAAGCTAAGGGTTACGCATTTCAGGATCATTCTGACATTTCTCACAAAATTTTCCAACATTTCTGGAAGCATTTAATAAATTAGCAGCCATTATATGTTATATTAATAATTTTATAAATAATGTATTTTCAATAAAATATGCACTTTGAAAAACGGCTGCATTAATAGAACCCACGTCCCGTTTCAATATTACATTTTCCGCTAAGCTTTACAAAATTTTCTATGCTCTTTACCCTGCTATTTTTATTTAATCCAGCTGAAACTTTCCAAACCTTTTTCATGAATTTGCGCGCCATACTTGCTATACAGACATTAATATAAGCCAAACTACCTACACCACTATTCACTCAAGCTATATATAACTATATATAACTATATACCTATATGTAGTTATATACAATTGCTGTTCAATTGTGGGTTTCAATTTCACAAATATGTATATATAAATATATATACATACATACACTTACTTTTACTACTATACTTTTAAAACAAATTCATTTAAAGGTGAACTTACAACCAAACTTACTTTTAAGCTTAATAAAGTATATATGTATGAAGTGACGTCTTAAAGTTATGAAAAATGCATCATAAGCAGTATTTAGATTTTGTAAAACAGCTTATTAAATACACAATATATGTACGAGTTAAAATATACGGAGAAACTTCACGGCCGGGCTTCTTTAAGTATCATGTAAAGAATTTAAAACATTCATAGAGTACTTTGCGCTTTGAACATATTTAGAACACGAGAAGGAAACTAAGATTAGAACAATTAAACGCTCATTAAACGCAACACAGTTCTAACTGAAAAATCTCAAAATTATGATGAAATTATGTAACTGAAAGTCACATGCAGTCAGTCAATTTCTATATTTTATTAGTTACTAAATTATTTATGAGGATGGATATGATACAGGTATATTTTTGGAGAGCTTATGGTACTTATTGAACACCTCAGAAGTGGGGAGTTTTTATGCCATGGTGTTTTAGGTGTCCTTATGGTAATGCACGAGGCGTTCTTTGTTCACAAAGGTTAATGCTTGCAACCTTGCTACTGGAAGCACCAGAGCTTCCTTCATAAGTAACCTTAGGTAACAACATTTGTAATTAATTTTAATTTCGGGTAAGTGCTATTTCGGATATCTGCAGTCGTCGAAACAATTGTAAATAATACGCATGCCCTAAGTGCGTTGGAAAATATCGTATTATGAAACTTCCTTGTCCTCTCTAATGTAGCACTTACCAGACTCTTTTTGAATGTTTAACATCCTTTAACCCGATGGATCATATTGGAGGATTGAATGAAATGAATCTGCGGTCCGTGGAGCTTAAATTACCCGACATGCCTTTTAGGGTCAGAAAACCAACCAGAAGAAACCTTATTTCTATAACCCACTCTAACCCAACAAGGGTCCTCTTATTTACCACTATTACATCACCGTTGTAGTATAACCCCCTCCCCAAGTGCACGAACTGTATTCTCTGCTCTTCCGCGTCAAGTACATAATGCTGCTTCGTCCTGTCCAAAGACCCAGTTATGGTGATACTGGAGGTAACACTTGGGATTCACGTTCTGGAGATCCAGAGTGGCCTACCTGACCATTAGTTGAATGCTATGTTGGTTACCTTCCTTTCTGAAACTTCACGCTCCTTCATTCATATCACCATCATTAAAACCATGATTCAGAGTTGGAAGCGTCGGGGAAGGAACGAAATTGGCGCTATTGCGTCCTGCAAATTACGGTGTGTAATTGCAGTTTTCGGCAAAGAGGAGGCACAGTGGTTGCCTGCTCCCGTGAAGATAGCTGCACCAAGGCACTTGACGCGGAAATGAGGAATCTTCAACACATCCTGGCTGATACCCTTGTTCAAGTTTTCATAATCTCATCTCCACCCTCTCAGAGTCTGTCTTACAATAATACAGATCGTCCATATATATAAACATAGAAATATCACGCAGTAATAGTGACGGCTCTTCTGTCGATATATAAATGTGGAACAGTCATAGATTGGTAGCGAAGGGTCCAAGGTCTCATGCCAGAATATGAACTAGGAACAATCATACACCAATACACACGGTTTCAATATCCCATGAGCGATAAATACACTTGGGACTGACATAGACCGCTAGAGACAGGTCCAATATATCATGACGATATATAACCATAGAGCAGACTTACGACAGTAGAGACGAATCTGAGGTCTCATATCGATATATAAACTCTGAACTGGCATACAGTAATAATCACAGTTCTAAGATCACATGACGATACATAAAGTTGGTTCCAGGGTCTTATGTTAATGGATAATCTTGGAACAGAAATGCAATAGTTAAAACGGGCCCAAGTTCCATGTAGATATATTTATTCATTTTGTTTAGTGTTTAAGGCCATAAAATTTATGTTTGCCAGTAGGTGCATGTAAAGCACCAGCTGCTTTATAGCTTTAGATTCAGAAAATCACATTCAACATGAATGTAAACTACAGTAAAAGCAACGTCTCAACGGCCACGCGACCTATAAAAGGTGACATTGGAAAGGGAAACATTAATCACGCAAACAGCTAATTATTTTTAATGTAAATTTATATTGAGGAATTAATATTTAAAGAATTAATCCTTTTAAATACATTACTCCGGTATGTGGGCGATTTTTAATTAATTAGAGCCAACTGAAAAATTCAATGCCACGGCCAGGATTTGAACCACGGATCACCTGGTTTCCGTCCAGTCACTCTTACCCCTTGAGCTACCATGGCCAACCTGCCGCCCTGACATTAAATTCTCCAATTGACTCATTACCCATTACAATAGTAAGTCGCCACGAATGCTTATCTCGAATATGAGAACGCTAAGTGGTCTACCGGGAAAATATGAGTCAATTGGAGAATTTAATTTCAGGACGGCACATTGGCCATGGTAGCTCAAGGATTAAGAGCGACTGGACGGAAACCAGGAGATCCGTGGTTCAAATCCCGGCCGTGGCATTGAATTTCTCAGTTGGCTCTAATTAATTAGCTATTTATTTGTTCACTTAAGTCTCGTTAGGCCCGGCTCTAATATTTAAACTTTTACTAAAGGTGTTGTGCTTAATATTTAATGAATGAGCCATCAAACAATCCTGAGATTTGTCTCCACTACTTTGGTTCTTCTAACCAGCTACCGCCTACCTCGGTAGCGTAAATGGTAGCGTGTCTGCTTTACGTTCAAGAGGTCCCGAGTTGGAAACTCAGTTAAGGTGAGTTATATAGATAAGGCTTTTTCCGGGGTTTACCCTTATGCTGAAAGACTAATGTTGGGTCGCTCTAAGCTCCGTGGAACTCGGACTCATTTGAGCATCATTTCACCCATTTCATTCATCGTCCGATATGAGAACGCTGGAGGACGTAAATTAAACAAAAACAAAAAACAGCTGTCTCTCAAGTCGACAGCCTTTATTGTTGAGACACTATTACCTTATCTCAGAGGGTATTTGTGGATATGTTGATCTGTGCTATTTTAATATATTTAAGTCCAACTTTCGCAGAAGTTCTGAACTTCAGGATTTGTAGATCTTCGAACTGCATTATATGTACGCATGTAATTTAAACCACCTTCAGTAAATTATAGAAAACAGCATATTTATGATAATGGAATGATTCATATTTGAGTAAGTTATTTGAAAAGATAAATCTGCCCTAAATTTCTTATTGTATACGTTATCACCACAGAGCTTTCGTTTGGACGTATGACTGAATTAATATATAATTATATTTATAATTAAATATATTATTAAATGTATAATATATATGTATATATTACTTACATATATATCACTATTAGAACATGCCAGAAATTATGGTCTTTAGCGACAATATGGAATAGGTTTCGCATTTAAAATGACCCAAATGTATTTTATAGTTCTCCATAAAACCCTGTTTCAATTCACTTATCAATATTAAAAATGTAATAACTCTGCGTTATTCTCAATTTTCAAAAAAAAATATATACCTGCTTTTCTGCTTCAGATTATATTTGTCAAACTCAATATGGGCAAGGTTGCACTAACTTACAAACATTTGGTGAACTAGACCCATAAGTTTGCTTTCTTCCAACCTCACTGATTTATTTATGTCGCTATTATTATTTCCGACTTTCATTGAGATAAAACGAATACAAAATAAATATAATTAAAATAGCCCCACCTTTAATTAAATAATTTATGAAATAAGACACTTAAAACAAACTGACAGCACTGGTATGATTATATGTCTACTTAACTGCTATAGAAGCTCAAATGTATTTTAGTGGTTCCTGAGAAAATATAACCTATATTACTCTCAGTTTAACGTTATGGGAATAGGATGTCTGCTATACTTTTAAAAACTTTTCATTACACTTTTTAATAATTTACAAATTCATAGATAACCTTGCCTCGCAATATAAAATAGAAGCAAACGCGCGTCAATTGAGTTACTATTAACATAACCTATCACCTATTCTAGAGATTAACTGGAGGCACGTTTCTGCGTGATTATACTTCTGAAGCATAGAATTAGAAGTATAAAATTAGAATTTTGAAACGTTTAGTGCAGTTACATTGCGAGGTTTACGAAATCACTTGTTGCTATAAAAAACTGACATGTAACCAGTACAACTGTAGGGTTTTTGCCCGCTGATTTAACGACGGTAGTTCATGGATGGTGGGTATCTCAGAGGCAGGATAAAGATCATAAAATCCAGGTCACATAACCACGTTTTATTCCATATTTGACTATACGTGCTTTTCAGGCTCACTTCATTCAAATCTGGGCCTACTTGCAGCTTCTTATCATGCTTGCAACTGCTCGACACTTTATATTGCACCACTAGCGAATACGCCCTCACGTCGAGTAAAACTTGAAAACCTTATCCAGATAAGACACCAGTAATCAGTGATCGAAGTAATGCACCTAATACCAGGGCTCAAAACAGATATTTTTTGAACCTAGGTCTTGTGTCATCAGTGTTTATAGACCATGGCTTTTTATCACTTAATTTCGCTCCAAATGTGTTCCCACGCCAACTCAAACTTGCAGGGTACTCTGATTGGCCACGTTTCTTTTTTCATAAGTTTACGAGCTTACTGATACTTTGTATATTTCAATGGCCCTCATTCTCGAGTGATACACGCAGCCGCGATACATCTCCTTAACGGTACCCGTGCTCCCTTCGTAAACATTCTATCCTTCCGCGGAAACAAGTATCTCGCAAAATGTGTCCATATTTCATGTTGCATGCCTCGGTAGCGTGGTGGTAGCATGTCTGCCTCACGTTCAAGAGGTACTGAGTTCGAATCTCTGTCAGGGTGAGTTACTTAAATAATGTTTTTTCCGAGGTTTTCCCGTATTCTGAGAGACGAATGTCAGGTAACTCTAAGCTCTATGGACCCTGGGCTCATTTGAGCATCATTTCACCCGTTCAATTCATCATCCGATATGACTTAACGTTGGAGGACGTAAAATTAAAAAAAAAACTAATGAAATAATAATAAATGAATGATGGGGGTGTGGCTGTGGAGGCATGGTGGATTTTGGTGATATTGGTTCCCAGAATAGCCTTGCGCACACCTGTGCCAGCTCATTTGCGTATCTATAACAAATTGTTTGTCCTTAAAAACTAAACAACCTGAATAAATACTTTTCAAGCCAAAAGAGCGCTTAAAATTAAAATCGCTAGTGAAGAAATTGAATTACGGGCAGCCGGCGTTGTTAAGGCACGGACTCATAATTGGGAGTGCGTGTTCAAATCTCGCCAGGGCCAGATTTTCCTCTGTCCTTATAACTGAAAATTGTTGGGTTAGTATCTAAACTTAGACGTGGATAGTTTCTTAGCAAAATTTCTATCCTAATTTGAAACATTATATCTGCATAACAAAGAGCGCAAAACCGAATTAAAGGAATGTACTAGAAATTCTATAATTAAGCCAATATGTAATGATATAGGTAGAGTCAACATGAGAAATTCAATGACATGGCCGGGATTTGAAACACGAATCTCCTGGTTTCCGTCCAGTCGGTCTAACCCATTGAGCTACTGTTGCCAACGTGCCTTCCTGCTATTAAATTCTCCATTTGACTCGTATATTTCCCCGGTAAAACACTAAGGGCTCTCGCATCCGAGATACGCAGTTTGTGGCGACTTACTGTCGTAAGTACTTGAGTCCCATGGCCATTGCATTGAATTTTTCATGTTGACTCTATCTATCAAAAACCTTAGCCCATATACGGCTAGTGTGAAGAAATGATTAATTTCCATCAATTAACTAAAATGTAATGATATTCTTCATATGCATTCAGAAAACATGGAACTAACAACTAACCTATAACTGAATACATTTTGTAACTCAAAAGCTACTGGCTGTCTGGTGTTATAAAAGATCAATTTCTCTAAAAGTTATTTACGGCTGCGGGCGATACATTTTTGTAACGACAATAATCCCGGTAACCACCTTCATTTATTGAGATGAGTAAAGGGCTTTCATATTACTTATTAAGTAATGACCACTGTCATAGATGATCATAAAAAGCAACGGATATTTTATCACAGATTCTACTCTACAGTAACAAATAGGACTATATTTTTAAGCCTAACGTCATTCTTGGACATCTTTTCCGCCCAATGTTTGCCTAAGAGGTGTTTCGGACTAATGTCTAAAACAATGGGCCTTTAAACTTATTTATTTCAAATAGCAAATCTCTTCTGTAAGCAATATACTTATTCCGAAATAATTCAACAGTACGTGAAATGACAGTGTCGTTGCCAGGAATAAAAATTTAAGAGGGTGTCATTTACAAAATTGGAATTTTTAAACATTTTGTATGAAATAAAAGAAATATGAATTAAAGATGTGTTCAAATACGCAAATAAATGGAAGTTTTGATTCCAGCAATTACATAGCAAGTGTTGCGTATTTTAGACGCCAATTTATTCTGAAATGAGATTGTATGGCCACCATGAAGTAGTTTATATTACCGCTGGAAGTCATTTAATTTTATTTCAAAATAACATTTATACTTATATTCCATAATGAAAGATGTTGCACTCACTTGAAAATAATTCAGAAATAGCTCATTTAATATTACCTATATTTTAAAATATTAATTGCTACTTAAAAATAAAAATTGCGAAAGCTTTAAAATTAGAAGTCTTAACTAAACCGACAATAATGCCTACCCACGAAAAGAAAATGTGCCCTCAAAATGTTAACATAGACTAATAGCATTTAAAGTTGCTATTTATTGCTTTCACTTGGCATGTTGTCAAAGACTTGTAGCGTGGATACGAATATCGATAAAATCGGCCAGAAAAATCAGTGGACAAAGGTAGTGTTACGAAATAGTAGTCACAGGATACTTTCGTGCTTGAGAATGACTGTTTTGGTTTTATAGAATCCAAGAATAAAAAAAAATACGGCCAGATGTCGTGTATGATACGACATCACTTTACGTGCATGAAATCCCATACACGTGTATGCTTGGTTTGGTTTTATGGAATTCAAGAATGTGTAAAAGTCGGTCAGTTGTCATGATATCACATAAAACTGTTTTGAACTTAGTATTGTCTGCCTGTGTTTCGCTGAAAGAGATTGAGAATCTGAGATGGAGGTGATTGCTACTGATAAGTAGAATCCACGTCGGTTTCACAGGTTAGGCATACCGAGAAATATTTGATGGCGCTGTAAAATGGATGCGAGTGAAAGAAAGGTTCAATAAATGTAGCGGAAGATTAACAAAAAGGATAATAGGATAATACTGGACTATCAGGCTGGAACAACCGATGAAGCCTTATTAGAATTTAAATGGCGCATATATCAGGCGAAGTAGAGAGAACTCGGGAAGAGAATTCTCAAACAGTAATGACAGCATACAGCTCAAAGTCAAAGATATATGATGCGAATTAATATTGTTAATCGAGGAACTCTTAATAATTATTACATTTAAGGTCAGGGCTATCTTGCAACGTTAATAATAATTAATAGCGTAGAACAGTTAGCCCAAAATAAGTGAGACTTAACTGCTCATTTTACATTTTGAAATTTCTACCCGCTGTTTTCGCGTGCCTACTAATGAAGGCTGACTGCTTTTTTCACAGACCGTACTTTTCATTGACAGCTGTTTTTGCGACACGGTAAATACAGCGCTACAAATGATGCGATTAATATCTTATTAACGCGATACCAAAAAGACGCTATTATTCTGGCAAAGTTATCTTTGCTGTTCATTTTTACATTGTTTTAGCAAGTGGGTGAGGTTTCATTTCCCAAAAGTTCAAACCAAGCTGCCTCTCTGCTTTCTGGATACGGACCTGACGTCCCTAGGTGTGGTTCGTGCAGCACACTTGAACTACGGGATCTAATTTAGCCAAAAGCCATTCCCGGGAAAGAATACGTTCTCGAAGTAGGATTTCGCATTCTCAGGCTTGTGATAATATAAGTTCACAAAGCTTAACAAAGAGCTCATTTTAATTTTATTACAGATTAACCAGAAAAACCATTGCTACGAGGAAATTATATTGTAAAAAATCATTCAGGGAAATTTCATACTTGGATAGTGTTTTCTTCCTTTCTTTCTGTCGGGAGTTAAATATCCCTCAAGTTAAAAAACATAACGGCCTGTACTGCCGGATGACTACCAATGTATGAGAAGTTTTTCTCAGATAATGGCGGCCTTGATATTGATATCGATATGGAAAGAAAACTCTACTTATAAGCTCTCAGAATAAAATAAACAATGGAAAAACCGTATTCCAGATAACTCTCCAATATTTGAAGTCTAACTTACTTAGCCTGAAGACAAAACACTACCACATACGCAAAAGAGGTGGTGAGAGTGAGGCATAGTTATGATTTTTATTGGATTTAAGTATCGGTTAAACGGAACATCGTATTAACATTGAACCCATAGTTCAGGACGGTTAAATGTGTTGATGTACACTCGTATATTCGCAGTAGAGTAATTCCGTTCTCACACCCAATTGTTTGTTCGTTTGATATTTGGTTTGTATATATTCTAGGTACTTTGTTCTTTGTCGTACTAAAACGCACTCAAAACTACGGTAAGCGGACGCAATTACGTGTCTTACACAACTTGGTTATTCGTACAGTACCTTTCCCCGCTGTAAGAAATGACATGAAGACCCATCTCTAAACAGCATTCCTGTGCGAAACATATGTTTCGAATACAAACATAGTTCATTATACTTACATTATGTTCTACACCCAGTCCTCCACAACGGCTCATCTTTCCATCTATTCAAAATTTAACACATACGTTTATATAGGTAGTTCCACAGGCTATTCCTTTTTAAGCACAGGGGGAATACGGTTACATGTGTTTAAAAACTTGCACAATTCATGCCGTCTTTCCAGCTCCATGATATTCTTATGAAATCCCCGGGAAATAACAACGTAGCCTAGCAAGACGGTGTCCAAGGCGGAAGAGGACTAATGCGTCACCGGCGAGAGCTACTGGCGGTAGTGAAGACCTTGGGGCATTTTGACAAGTACCTGTATGGTCGACCATTCCACTTGAGGGCAGACAACTCCGCCCTACTTTGGTTAATTAGCTTTAGAAACCTGGAGAGCCAGACAGGCCGTTGGGTCCAGAGGCTGCGGGAGTACGACTTCACCTCCGAACATCGTAGAGGGAAGAGCCGCGCCAACGCATACACCATGTCCCAAACACCCTGTCCAGAAGACGTCAGCCACTGCACAAGAGTGAAAGAGAAGGAGCGTGCCTCACCTTTCAGAGTGGTGATGGCAGAGCCAGCAGACGGAGGGGATAGCGCAGGTCCGAGGAGGGAGCAGCTGGAGGTCGCCGAGTTAGGGCGACGTAGTGAAGGCTGGGACAAGATCAACCTGGGAGGATATCGCACCCAGAAGCGATGCACATAAGAAGTACTGGGCCCAATGGGATTCACTGGAGGCCAAAGAGGGCGTGCTGTTCCGGGTATGGGAATCACCCGATGTGAAGACGCAGAGAGAACATTTGGGAGTAGGATCCCGGAGGCCCATGAATAATTTGCCTGAAGTTTTGGAAGAAGTGCACGCGGGTATTTCAAGAGGACACCTGGGAGTAAATCGAACGATCGACAAACTCCGAGAATTTTTGGCCCCTTCCTGGCCCACTCTTTAGGAAATTGGAGGCAGGACCAACGATTCTGGGAGAACATCGCACCCAGAAGCGTTGCATACACGCCGTACTGGGCCCAATGGGTCTCATTGGTGGCCAAATAGGGCATTCTGTTCCGGGGATGCGAATCATCCAATGTGAAGACGCAGAGATCACAGTTGGCAGTAAGATCTCGAGTCCCCGAGTAAGATCCCGGAAGTCTTATTGGTTGTGCCTGCGGGTACTCTAGGAGGACACCTGGAGACAAATCGAAGAATCGAAAAGCTCCGAGATCGCTACTATTGGCTGAGGCTCCGAGCAGAGCGCAGAGATGGTGCCGTGAATATCATATGTGCGCGGCGAGTAGCGGCCCCAGACTAGGAGACGGGGTCGCATGCAGTGGTAAAATTTTGGAGCACCTTTTCAACGCATCGTTGTCGACATAGCTGGACCATTCCCAGTGTCCAACCGAGGCAAAAAATACCTGATGGTGGCCATGGAGTACTTCACCAAGTGACCGCATGTGTATGCCAGCCCGAACCATGAGGCGAAAACTATTACCGACTGCCTCGTGGCGCAATTGCTGTGCCGTTTTGGGGTTCCGTTAGAGCTCCACAGTGACCAGAACACCAATTTTGAGTCCCAGCTGTTGAAGGGGGCACTGGAAGGATTTGGGTTGAAAAAGACTCGCACAACACCTCTACATCCACAATCGGAAGTCATGGTCGAGAGATACATCAAGACCCCAGAAGAACGATTTAGGAAGGTTGTGGCCAGCCATTAGTGAGACTAGGACGTAAGATGCCACTGCGCTTTCTGGTCTACCGCTCGTGAACACACGACACCACCGGGATGACGCCAGTAAGCTTAATGTTCAGACGAGAGCTACGCCTCCCTTGTGACCTGCCCTTTGAGAGACTCAGGAAGCAAAGCAGCCAATAACTGCGTATGTGGGGAACCTCGTAGACCATCTCCAAGACATGAATGAGATGGCTCGTCAGAATATCCATATGGCATTGACCGCATGAAGAGCTGGCACGACAGGCAAGCCAATAGCCAAGTATTCCAGCAAGATGACCTGGTCTGGTCGTACCGCTCTACCCGGACTAAGTGACGCTACTAAGAACCGTGGCAAGAACGTTACAGTATGGTGAAGAGAATTAAAGACGTGGTCTACGGCATCCAAAAGGTGTCCATAGGAAAGATGATAGTGGTACATCTGGATCGTCTGGCTCGTTACGTTGGTGCTGTTCAGGACGACCAGTCTTAAAGAGGGGTAGTGTCACCGTGTGGCATTGTTGTACTGCTGCCACGGGCCGGAACCGGGCGGGTGGACAGAAGAGGAAAAGAGACGGACAGAGGGTCCATAGCGTCCTGCCCATTGTTGTTGCCGCGAAAGTTCTTGGAAGATGTGCGGCTTTTTAGAAACAGTAGCTGGGGAGGTATAAATGTCGACAGGGTGTTGGAGACGACAGTTATTTGCTGGTTATTGCGACAGTCAGCGATTGAAGTGTACCGCAATGACATCTTTCATATGGTTTTGTTTTGTGCAGCAAAACACCGAGTAAGCCTTGAAGACAGCTGATTGTCAATTTTACCTGTTTTTACTTTGGATAGTTGTTTTAAAATTTTTTAAATTAGATTTTCGATTCTATGTAACCCACCCAGACACAATATCAACTAAAATTCACACGCGAAGTTTCTGCTCAACCCTCCGTTAAATATTATGCTTAGGTTTGTTTTTAAGTTTACCCGGCCAGGTGCAGTTTTCTTTATAACACACATCAATAAAACAGCTTATGAATGTCACAATACTTTAGACTTTGATACACTGTAAACATTAGTGCTGCTTTTTCAACTAACTGGCAATGCTTTAACTTAATGAAACGCGCTCCGTGTGTGTAAAAGCTAGCATTAAAGTTGCACTTTTCAATGTTAATTTGGAATCGCGGAGCAAAAATATTAAGATGGTGTTTAAAAATGCACGTGCTCATTAACCTAAAATACGATAAATGCATTTTGAAAATGTCAAGCACAGTTTACTTCATGATTATTTTAGCCATCATTAAGTGTGCTAACGATGTACTTTAGGTGTTCTAGGTTTTCTATAAATCATATTTTATGGCTGTGCGATTTTTTGATAGTGCGTTTTAAAGTCTAGTTACTTGCATTTAACAGATAATGTACTTTATTCCAAAAACGATCGCCTGCAAGACTCTTTTTAGAAGAGGTACGTGTTTTGAGACACTCTCAATCTAAATAAATAATTTCTTCCTTTTGAAAGTATATCTGTTTTCGTGAATGTGTGAAATCTGAACAGCATCACTCAAAAATTAAAGAAGAGCTTAGTACTTTATCTTTCAAGGATCGACAGAACGATCTTAGAACATTTTACATTTTCAAAAAATGATACTACGATATTTTTTACAATACCAGCAGCTTAAAGTATTTTGATGATATGTCAAAAGTTCTTGAATTTTCCAGCAATGTAAAGGTTTTGAATAACTGATAAGCTGCAAAAGATAAAGGAGGTGTTACTGCACAAAAGAGACATATGCAGTTAAAGCATACTTTTGGTGAAGTACATTTTTTGTGAAAGGAACACTTTCAGATGTATCACATGACACTCGCTTTGATTTTTTGTATTATAATACACATACTTTGCATGACTAAGCAAACAAGAAGCAATTTAAAGGATATTTATTACATAGCCACAACAATATAAAGGTATGAATGTCTCTCAAAGTCACCTATATCCCGAAACACAGCTTGCAACCTTTAGAAAATACGTATATATAACGTATGTATTTATTTATAAATACATATTCATTCATTCGTTCATTCATTCATTTATAAATAGATTTGTGCTCTAGTAAAATTTTGAACGTCTGGAGCAAACCAAACATTATAGGGTTCTGGCACGTCCAGAACTGAAGATATACTGTTTAAGTTAAAAGTTGACAGAATTCTGTTATGTGAGATTCCCGCATTGGAGTAGCTGTATGAGAAAGGGAGTGTAAGTTCATGTCATAAATTCCAATGACTATTTTAAACTGGGAGCAGTAATGGAGGGGACACAAGGTTTATGATATTCCTATATTTCTTCTTCATTTTGCATACCATCGAGGCAGCTTCTATCATCTGAGCTTTGTGAAGCCCTTATCCCCGACCACCCGCAACGCACTGATGAAGGAGGAAACGAATTAGAAATACTCCAAGAGCCACACATTGATATGACTGTTTTAATCGAACGTACACATATTTGAGAGTGAAGGTTGTGTCTCACATATCTGAGCGGCAGTTTCCTGAAAATGTAATGTGTAGTTTTGAATGAGTTTGTTCCGTGGAAATTATTATGAGCGATACGAAGTCTTGGTTGCTGATAAAAAACACTCGGAAACTTTTTCTGTAGCTTTTAAGGTCTCTCAACTGCACACGTTCGTCAGAGGTAGTAAGGCCTTCTTGCCGCCAGCAGACGATGTTAACCTCATAGATTCAATATAATTAAGGATGAAACCTAGACAACTTTAAATTATGTGCAACTTGCTCAAAATAAACACCCAGACATCGTTAACGAGATTCCGTGGAATAATAGCTTCGAAGTTTTCAAACAGGAAAACTGCTTTAATTAATCCAGGTCTCCTGAAGATGATAATTTAACGTTGTTCAGCAAATAAAAATATAAAATCTTAACCAACTAAAGCTACTGGCATCGTTTAATTGCAAGCTTTTGTGACAGTTTTAGGAATTCAGGTGATGCTTTCAGCAGTTAATTGTGGTCCTTTATAATAGGCTATCACTTCACAGCGAAGGTAGAGCAGACAAAAGGTTATTTTCTCCCATGTTTTTAGAGCTTCCCTCTTCACGGTAGTAGCAGTTACTCAGTCGGTTATAGCAATTGTTTTATGTGGATGCACGTAAGTGAACCTAAACTGGGAAAGGCGAGGGGGAGTTGGGAGGCAAACTGCTGTAGGCATTTTGTGTTTCGTGTTGAAAATTTTATTCCTGGGCACTAGGGTGGCGTTCGTTCAATGTTTTCACGTGATGATATAAGAGAGACGCTTGTAACTTGGCAAAACACGGAATAAAATGGGAACATGCAGCAAAACCTAACAGATTTCATATTAAGTGCTTACTTTGCTCCGCATGACCGCAACTCTCATGAAAGTGCCTATATGGTTCCAAAATGAAGACTCAGCATTTATTCTGATATTTTAAACTTATAAAATGAAACGGTGTACAATATGTAAATTGTAAGAATTCATCTCCTGGAGCACGTATATTGAATCCTGTTATGTGCGATTTGATTACATGTTATACATCTGATTCATTAATATATGCGTGGACTTCTGAAGGATATTCAAACTAAATAATTTTTATAAATTACGGGAGAAAAAGGAAATAAATATATGGGACCTTTTTATATTTTAAAATTAGTTTACATTGGAAATAATAAGTGATGACTCTGGAGAATATTGACCTGGCCAATATACAATATTGTGACTTTGTGGGTTCGTGAAATGAAAAGTCCAATTGCACCACTCAAAAATGTTCTTTATTTCCACTGAATTACAATCGGAACACCTGCCGATTACACAGTTACGTAATGCACACAATTTCAATTCACCAGTCAGTCCGTTACAGTTCCACTTCGCGTTCACAGTTACGTACACTCTACCGATGCACGTACAGAGTCTTCTCGTCCGTACACTAGCACGGCGCTCTTACGCGGCTCGCCAAGGACTGACTCAACTCACTCACTGCAGCCCTTTTTATAGGAATATCGCGGTTTTCTTGAAGTCTCTCGTTTCAGTGAATCACCGCGAAGGTTCCAGACGGCAAGGGAAGGGGGAAGAGGCGGCCAGCGACAAGTGACACTTCCCTAATCATCCCCTCAGTTAGTGACCGAGATAAATGGGTGGGTGTGGCCGGGATGCCTCTGGTCCCTTATACAGCTGTGGTTGGTCGTGCTTTCCGATAATTGGGTGACAATATCCTATACTCACGTAACATGGATATACAAATAATAATCAAAGAGCGTAGGAGAAGGTATGTCCTTGGGAAGCTGAATAGGTAGAGGTGCATGGTAGTGGTGAGCTTAATAACGCCCGAATTTGCGGGAATCCACTTACGGAGCTTACTGAAGTATTATTTTTTAGAATTAAGGAGAAGTGCCAAGAGAAGCAAAAGAAATCAAATAAATAATATATTCTGGCGATTACGGCTACTAAGAAGGAAAAGGTGAGGGAATTCTAAGGAATATATTAATGGAGATAATAAATGGAAAATCTGAATGACCGTTAAGTAAGGAAAAATAAAAATCTGTAATCACCTTAAGAAAAGCAAAGAAGAGGCATAGCTCCCTTTAAACTTTATTATTATATTGGAGGCAACAGTGTATTATTTTCTATTTTATTCATTTTGGAGAAAACTTACATTTAATACCCAATTCAATCTTCTAGATCCTGTGGAGAGTAGTAAATATTTGAGAGTAGTGATATTTAAAGAAAAGTTTCCTACTTCCAGTTGGTATTCGAACCAGAACATCGCGATTAAGAAACCAGGACACTGGCCCCTCGACCACAAAGGATGCTTTCGGATACTTTGGAGGTACTATAAATAGTAAGATACCATTTGTCGTAAAGTCTAACGAAGGGTAGCTGTCACAAAGGAAGTTTATATACAAAGAAGCTCCTGCCGACGCTTAAGGAAGGATATAAGGAGTACACCAATAAGGAGAGATGTTATGATGAAATGAGAAACGACTGTAAGGAGTATTATTTTTTCCGTTTAAATATATAACGAGAGCCTCGAAAGAACTGGAAATCTGCTGGTGAATGAAAAAAGAGCAGGCGAATCTTTAGGAGAACAAGATTTAGCTCCACTAAATGACTATACGTCCCGTATAAGCATTAGCCTGACATTGTTAAGCTTCTATCGGAGGTGAATGGTGCGAAAATTTAATTCGGGAAAATTAATGGTAAATTATTTATTGAACAGCTGCTTAAACGTTTCTCTAGACAATTCATGTGATTGACAATTAATGTTGTCATACAGCCCTCCTTGCTCTCGGCGACTCTTGTGACTGGTTTAGAACTTGCTTGTAATTCTTCTTCTTTTTTATTTTCATATTAATTTATCATCATCTTCGTCGCCGTCATCATCATAATTATCATCATGTACACTAATTTTCCCCCATTTCCCAACATTTCCCCAATATTAATCCCAAATACGTAGACTATCAAATTTTCTGACTGAAATTCTGATATACTAAAAAAATAAACATTATTCCTCTTTCTTTACTAATATCTTGAAATGTACAATCGTAATATATTTATCTCCATTAGATATGAATGATTCTCTCTTCCGATTTACATTCTAAGTGTTCTGGTAAGTCATTATATAGAATTTGTAATATAATACTGCTTTATTGGCAACCTTTTCTTCAGTAGTTTTTACAACTACATACGCTTTAATAAGCTTATTTTTAGGAATATATTAGAAACGTTTATCATCCGTGTTGTGGAACTTAAGAAAATAAACCAAAAATTGCCTTTTTCATTCTAAAGCTAACTACATAACATGATTTTACAGATTATAAGGGTTACAAAGTTACACATGATACCTAATGAAAGATAAAAGTGGCCAGCAGTTTCCCTTTGAAGCGCAACGGACTCTCCTACCTATAGGGTGGGCTCGGCGCAACTTATATGGCGAGCTGATCCCAGCAGATCCCAAAATTACAATCGGATTGTAATTCTTGTGCCTTTGACTCACAAGAGAACCAATAGCAACAATAAATAGATAGTGACTAAAATACAGACAATAAAGACTAGGAGAAAGAAAAACCAATGTGATGTCGTTTGGAACCTAGCTCTTAAGCCACTAAATTTCATCAGCTAATCATATCGGCCTGCAGTGCATGTTCTATGTCGCTCTTTGGGAAACCATTCCTTTATTTTCTTACTAGTATTATATGCGTGAAAAGACTTGTTTATTTAATCTTTTCACAGATTCTTGGTCCTCATTCAGGGCTATAAATATTACATCTGGGTGCTTATAGTACCGGAGAAAACTGAACAGCTGCAATAAGGACTTTTGTGCTAAAAGAGTCAATGTTTTCGCATTTGATTATGAACTGAGGGTTGCATAGATCAGAATAAACAGGAGCAGCTGACTCAACTGGTATACATTTCAGTTAAAAGAACCATAAAATTTTAAATTATATTTATCTAAAACCTTAGGATTTAGTACTTTCTCTACAGAGTACCCTTAGTCT
>CM060950.1:147498863-147566363 GCA_030765055.1 Mantis religiosa | reverse complement strand
AAAATGTCTTTCACTTTTGCAATTTTATGGTTGAAAGTCAGGGCCTAATGAAGTAGAGACCTGATTAAATTATACATGGTTTCATCTTTACATTTTGTAAGTACCTTCTTAAGTAATCATGTAATAGGACAACGATCGGCAACCTCTGACAAACGTGTTACCGGTTGATACTCGAACTCAAAATCTCTTTCAAAATCTACGTGTGAAAATGCACTAAAAACACATAATATCTTCACGGAGGTAAATTCATATTGGGAGCGCTATTAATGCCGGGAAGCATGATAATGAAACAAAGTTCATTATCACTTGAAGCTTATGATCATAGTTTCGCAATAGGTTCCTTGCGCGTTAACTCAATATTTTTATCAGCTCTTGCCGAAATTATCAATGAATTTGTGTGTTATATGCCAATTTAAGTTTAGAATAAAATTGGCACACAGTGTTATTTGTTTTAGTATTTTGTATACAGTTAATACTCTCATACAAGTATATTTTATATTGTACTGGAGCTATCGTAGGCCGACCTTAAGGGCGTAACCTCGGTTACTGTTACAACTGCTTGATTGAGTGTAGAGTGACGTTTTCCCAGACTAAATCCCAGAAACGTCTTCGAGACGCAACGAGATTTTTCCGAACCATACGAGCGTTCGGTATTCCTGTACTATCCAGAAAGCTTCAGATCATACCCACATTGTAACAGTGAATAGTTCTGTGCAGAAATGCTATGTCGACACATCTAATCATATTATTTGAGAACTAATGACGAAGAAGTCAGTTTCCTTTCTCCAGGCACACAATTGTTCAAAGTGTTCATGCAGCTTTGCGCGTGGCATTTAGTTTGGTGAATACCCCAGAATACAACTTCACCGATCATTCTGTCTTCTTCAGAAAACAATCACAGTATACATTCTGTCACCATTTGCAAAATTTGACCTATTTTAAATAGTTATATCCAGGTAAACGCCATAAATACGTTTTTAAAGCTTATCTTCAACCTCCTGCAACTAATTTCTTTTTCTTTTCTTTATAGCTATATTCGGCAATATCGGCAAAACTCCCCCTGCGCCGAGAAGCTACGTTTTTGTTTCATATAAGTAGTACTTGACGGAAATATGATTATTGCATTTACTATGTCACTTCCTTTTGAATTGTCTTTTAATAGTGTCTAAGTGGTATCCTTGAAGATAATACGTATGCTGGATATATGCCTGCGGAATTCTGGTTTAGAAGGGGAGATAACAGCGCTTTGTTGTTGCTCATGCATACGCGAATTTAATCAGTTCAGTCGGAAAACAATATTCCATCATGTGGAAATTTCGTGCGGCATATGCATGTTTTTAGCAGATCATCGTTTAAATTCTCTGTTACTAGAGGGTATCGAGTGACTGATGGCATATGAAAACACCCAAAAGCTATTAAGTGCATTTTATATTAAACGTCATCTGGTTTGTTTTTTAACACATTTTGGAACCCTTGTGGCTGTGGAGCATTCTGTGAGAGATATCGCTAATATTACGTATTAAAAGAATTCGCAGCACATTCTAATAGTCATAGCGGAATAGATAACCTTTTCCAATATACGGGCCACTTGATTAAAACTTTCTAGTTGCACAAAATCGAATGTGTGTATCGACATAACGTTAGATACCAACGTTGTACTGGTTTGGGAGGAACGGTCTCTTTTCTGGTAGGAAATATTGCTAGCGCTGCAACCTCAGAGCTTATATTCTGAAGCATTGCACAACGCATTACTGATAAATTATGAATATACCTTTATGAAACTCTACTTCTCGTAACCCAGTTCTTCAGGTCTATTAAGGAAAACTGAAATTTTTACAGTATGTATAGGTAGTTGCACGCCTTACTGATCTACTTTTATTCAGTAACTTCTTAAAGCAGGATTAGATTATTTTCTTAGCTACAGCATGTTTATTTAAGATGGGTCGGCCCTCTTCAGCTGTGGTCACTGGAGAATATATATCTGGGTTCCGCCGCGTAGAGGGTCGCGGTTTTGAGTCCCACCTTGGGAATGGGTTCTTGTGCATATGTGTAAAACAACAGCATACAAGAACAGGAAAGCTACGGAAGCGTAAAGCGGCGAAAGCAACAAAAAGAGGGAAAATATGTAGGAACATTTATTTCTTAAACATAACCAATCGTGTTATTAACTGCAAAGTGAATTGATAAGTAGTATCCATAGGTTATGTTTATTATCTTGCAATTTAATTTGGCTACTTTCTATATTCTCTGAGGAAATGGGTCATTTATATCAGGAAATATCATTGCCAGAATTAGCCTTACAAAAAATACAAATTTTATAGTGGAAATCTCTTGTAGATTTGCTTACGTTTACCTATGAGTCTGAATTGTGCAGAAGTTATAATGTGTTTTCTGTGAAATGGTGCAAAATTCACAGTACAAAATTACATATGCACTAGCATTTTAAAAATATGTTAAAATAAAGTATCATGACCAAAATTTACAAATTATACAACAAACGTTCAATTTTTTTGCAATGTTTGCTATGTAGTCCTTTCGTAAATGTGGAAGACGTACAATGCCACCTTTTAAGTTCTTGTAAACTAAGCCTAAATATTAGAGGTCGTCAGTACATACCGTTTCAATGTTGTCGTTTTAGCAACTGGGCAGTGATCCTACAAGGACAGAAAAAAGGAAGTAAAAGTGTGTTCATTGTACATTCATTCATGAAAATATAATACAGTTCTCCAGCATTGTAACAAAAAAGTCAGTGCCCACCTCAACGTCTTTATTGCCACCTCAAAATCGTTAACCCAATGCTAACTTACAATCAGCATCTGCTTTACACAAATACAATAGTCCGAGGCTCTCTACTACTTATTTTTGTGTCTCTTTAGCCTGCATCTTTTTGCCGCTGGTAGTCTTTCTGACGTACACAGAGCTCCACCTCTTACATGGAGCCACACACCAATCATGAGCATAAATCCAACATTCGCACGTAAACTGCTTCTCTGCCTATTCCACAGCCCGTCGATTCCTTATCACGGCGCTGCACTTATTCACATGTGAGCTGCTTCCTGTACCGTTTCACTGCCTGTGAGCTCCCAATCATGGAATGTGTAAGGCATCAAACTTCTATGCATTGCTCGGTTGACTCACACAACTCGTCTCGCCGACTGATTCGTGAAATTTTCTACGGCGCCGTCTCCTATACCATGGAGCCACAAATAACTCGAAGCTCTAAACTGCAAACGCACTGCTCTCATTACTACTCTGTACTACCACTTCCTCCAGACTTCGCATAGGCTTTATATACCTGTTGTATGCAGAAGTTATTCCTGATGCGTGAAACTTCTCGAATTGTAGTCTCGAAAAATATTTTGTATAGTAATGTAACGCGACCGCTGGAACACCCTGTGAAAGCAGCTGGCAGCGGAAGGCAGGGAGAGGTTCGGTTAGCCACACCACCTCCTCGTTTGTCCTATAGTGGTGACAGGCTGTGGTCAGGGGAAAAACATGACTGTGTCGCCTGTTTCTCCTACACCTGATTCTCGATCTTTCGTTTACTGGAATCTTCGCCTGGGAACCAGAAAAGCGGAGAAGTGGGCGATATTCCTATATAAACAGGGTTACAGACGGACAGAGTGGAGTTGGTTTTGTCAGTTAGTGAGTGAGGAGACAGTCAGTTCTTGGTGAAGAGTTAGTGACGTGTTAATGAACGAAAGGGTTGTGCAACGGAAGACTGTACGTAACCGTGTATGAGTATCGGAGTTGATGTAATCGCGAGTACAAGGAAATTGTAACGGACGAACTGGTGAATTGTAATTGTGTGCAGCACGTAATACTGTGTAATTGGCAAGTGTTAAACTGTAAGTCGGTGGAAATAAAGAACATTGTTGAGTGGCGAAATTGGACTTTTCATTTCACGAACCCACAAAGTCACACTGGTGTCAGGAAGCGGGAAAACAACATCACCGAACATTACAACCATGGACGCGGAATTGGAAAATTTTTTGGAGAAGATGATGGAAATGAAGGCCAAACTAATCTCGGAAATGAAGACGGCTAAAGACAACATCACCAGGAAGATGGAAGAAATGCAGGCCGAATTAACAGAGACGCTGGAGACTAGAAATAACCTGGCCGCGGAACTGAAACTAATCAGGACGGCTAGGGACAACATCGCCGAGAAGATGGAACAAATGAAGGCCGAGTTAACCACGGAAATGAGAGCACCGAACGACGGTCTGGCTACCGAAATGAAGGTGGCGAACGAGGCTCTCGCCGCCAAGTTTGAGGAACGGTTGGCCGGCGTGGGGGATGACGTCACGAACCTGGGCAAGCGGAAGGGTCAAGTAGACGACCGCCTTAATGATTTAGAGGAAAAGGCCGACAACATCGCAAAACCTCTCACCCGCCTGACGGAGGAAAACCGGCCTTATGTGTGGACGGAGGACGCCGAAGACGCTTTCCAGCACCCGAAGGGGACCCTGTGCAGTGCTTCAATGTTGGGTTTCCCACAACCGGGTGGCGCCTTCATTGTGGACACCGACGCCAGCGACCATTGCATTGGAGGTGTCCTATCGCAGATCCAGGACGGCCACGAGCGCACAAGAGTGGAAGAGGAGGAGCGTGCCGCAGCAGTCCGAGTAGTTGTGGCAGTGCCTGCTGAAGGCTGGGATAGCGCAGGCCTGAGGAGGGAGCAGCTGGCGGACGCAGACTTGGGGCCACTCTTGAGGGAAGTGGACGCAGGGACGAGACCAACCTGGGAGGACATCGCACCGAGGAGCGCCACCTACAAGTCGCACTGGGCCCGATGGGACTCGTTGAAGACCAGAGAGGGCGTGCTGTTCCGGGTATGGGAGTCACCCAATGGGAAGGCGCAGAGAGGACAGTTGGTACTTCCCCGGAGCAAGGTCCCGGAAGTCCTGGAGGAAGTGCACGCCGGTACTTCAGGAGGACACCTGGGAGCGAACCGAATGATTCACAAACTACGGCAGCGCTACTTCTGGCTGAGACTCCGAGCAGATGCTGGTGGTACACCTGGACCGCCTCGCACGCTACGATGGGGCTGTTTGGGCGAACAGCTTTGAGGAGGGAGCAGTGTAACGCGACCGCTGGAACACCCTGTGAAAGCAGCTGGCAGCGGAAGGCAGGGGGAGGTTCGGTTAGCCACACCTCCTCCTCGTTTGTCCTATAGTGGTGACAGGCTGTGGTCAGGGGAAAACATGACTGTGTCGCCTGTTTCTCCTACACCTGATTCTCGATCTTTCGTTTACTGGAATCTTCGCCTGGGAACCAGAAAAGCGGAGAAGTGGGCGATATTCCTATATAAACAGGGTTACAGACGGACAGAGTGGAGTTGGTTTTGTCAGTTAGTGAGTGAGGAGACAGTCAGTTCTCGGTGAAGAGTTAGTGACGTGTTAATGAACGAAAGGGTTGTGCAACGGAAGACTGTACGTAACCGTGTATGAGTATCGGAGTTGATGTAATCGCGAGTACAAGGAAATTGTAACGGACGAACTGGTGAATTGTAATTGTGTGCAGCACGTAATACTGTGTAATTGGCAAGTGTTAAACTGTAAGTCGGTGGAAATAAAGAACATTGTTGAGTGGCGAAATTGGACTTTTCATTTAACGAACCCACAAAGTCACAGTAACAATACGACTCGCTTCTGGCTTTCCCACACCAGCTCGTGAAGTCAGCTGATGGCTGGGCTTGAAAGTGTTCCTCGTTCGTTTCGCCAGACAATAACCAACAAGGCAAGGTGGTTCCTTTCCTTTGAGGCATAACTTCTACACGCAAGCCCCGTGATCGTCGATGTGACAATGTACACTTTGATTTGTTTCTTCTTATACTAATGTATAGGTGAAAAGCAGGCACATTTTTCCACTAGTAAAATTCCTTAATTTTGCTTACATATTGCCTTAACCTAAACATAAGTTTTGTATTATCTTCCTTGTTGATACCATTATACTGCTTTATCAACATTTGATCAATGCTAAGCAGAGAACTTTCAACATCATTCGTCAATTTTCGTTTATTGCATCAGCAGAAATTACCCAGTGTCTTTATCTCTAGTTCAAGGTTGATATTGGAGGGGGCACAAGCTGTAAGACATTCCCTTGTTTGCTTACCACCCAGGCAAATTCTATTTTGCTAGAACAAAGCCGACGTAAGCTCCGAGCAATTCAAATTTAAGATGTTGCAGGGCAAAAGAAGGGTAGTAACACTAAACGGCATGTATAAACAAATGCACTATAATTTAGTCGATCTTTTTCATCTGAATGGCAAGGAAAATGTGCATAACAGCATTAAAATAAACAACAGACTTGGTTGGTATTTTGGAATAATAACACATTGCTGGCTATGGAATGATAAATATTTAATAATATGAATATATGGGACTTAATACAAATTATATTGAATTTTAAGGCACATAATATATAATTAAAAACTTGTGTAATTGTATGGTTATTGGTTCAAGTATGCGGAGCAACAAAATTAGCTGTAAAGCCACTCGTGGTATTTTTCATTCTGATATGTAGGTACGCATTCCTGTTTGCTGGTGCAATGATCCTATAGCGTTGACCGACAAGTGATTAAGTGTCATTTACTATGTATGCTTTATTTTATCCTGCATTTGGTGATAAAGCGAATTATGGTACGGTATGTTTTATACTGCACAGCTTATGTTACTGTATGCCTTATTATGTACGAGGAGGTGAAAACTTGAATGAAACGTGTACATTTTGTTCCGCACAACCAATGCAGTCAATTAATGGGCATTGGAAAAATTTAGTGGAAGAAAATTTAAATCAAAATATTTGGAATCAACCGTATAAAATTGTAATGGATAAAGTAAACAAACAAGAACTAATGACATTAGATACCGACAATGGAGAAACGACTAGTAACTGGCAAGAGTCAATATTATACTTACTGAATACATTACTACCAAATGAAGAATATGAGGAAGATGATATTACTCATATTAAAAGTAGAGAGGCAATAAAATTGGACTATAATGGCAGTGTTATATACCCCTTTGATGTGATGGAAATAAAGCTAGATTTTAACAATATTAAAAAGAAGAAAGAAGTTAGACCGGATGGAATAATAAATGAAGTGCTTTGTAGTTTTAAAGAAGGAACTATTGCATGTTTATATTCATATTCAATGATTGCTTTTATCGAGGGAGATTTCCTGTTTTATGGAAGGAATCCAAAGCGTTTTAACTAAAGGAATGGATGAAGACAAAAAACAACCGAAATCTTGTGAGACTTGAAGCTTTTGCTGCGAGTGTTATTGATTAAGGCTTCACGGTTGATCCGCCGCTTCAAATTTATAAAAGTCCAGCTTTCGGCCATTGTGCACTCGATGACCTTCTTCAGCTCCTGAATGGCCGAAAGCTCAGATTTTATAAATTTGACGCGGCTGATCACCCCTGAAGCCTTAATTAACTGAAATCTTATCGGGCAATTTGTTTGCTAAATATCTTAGGAAGAACTGTGCAATAGTTAATTTATTAACGAATTGTGGAATTTAGAACGACGATTGGGTTAAATAATAAACAGTTTGGATTTAGGAAAGGCTTCTGGGCGAAAATGCAACTTTTGGAGTTCAGAATACCACAAAAATAATTTGAAAAGTATGTAATTGGTATTTTTATTTATATATGTGTCTTTTTATAATTTTTGGTGGCCAAATTTGTTAATACACTTAGACAAAATAAATATCCACATACGTTATATTACATTTTGAAAGATTATTATATAAATAGACAATCCTTAATTATTTATGTTAATAATGAAATACGAAAGAATACTACAAAAGTTTGCCATCAGGTCCCTGTTGTGGGGCCCCTCATTTGGGATATTGTGGTGGGAACACCTATAGAGGACCTGGGACATTTTCTGCTTGTTTTAATATTATACTTAATGCCGATGCTATAACTGCTATTATAAAAGGACAGGGAAGTTTGGAATTGGAATTGAATCTACAGCAAATTATGTTTAAATTATGTAATTGGTGCACAAGAAGTAAATTTAAGGTATCTTCTAATAAATCGAGTTATAATGTATTTAAAGGAACTTTTAAAAGAAAGCCAATAATTTAAATAAGTAAGGAAACAATAAGGAGAAAAACAGAAGCCAAATATTTAGAATCAATGATAAATGAGGAATTTGATTTTCTAAAGCATACTGCGTATGTACGACAGAAATGAGAAAAAATTATGATGAAATTGGGTAAAATAACATTTCAAAATTTGTTTCTTAGCACGATACGTATATATCTAACACTATTTTTGCTTCCATAAAAACGTATGCAGCAGCAAATTGGGCACATAGAATGAAAGATATTGTTGCCAGAAGATTATTAAGAAGAACTAAAACAAACATATTGTTATAGTTGACAGGACCAACAAGTACAATACCGACAATGGGATTTTTGGTAACAACTGCCATTTGATCTATTGATCATTTAATTCGCTTAATAGGCTTAAAAAGTATGGTTGACAAACAATGGTTCAGGACTTAAAAATGTAATAATTGGCAAGAGATGTTCTTCTGTATTAGATATAAAAATAAATTAAAAATTACAATGATAAAGGGAATGGGAAAAAGTGGAGAACGGAAGGAGACCTTATAGATTTCTGAGGAGTATATATGAAACATTTTATTGATGCATTTTGTAACAGGTCGCGGACAATATGAAACCTACTAGGAAAGAGTAATAAAACCATAAATAATTTTAGTTAATTTATGGAAATTAATAATTTCCTCATAATAGCCGTATATAGGCTAAGGCTTTTGATAGGTTGAGTCAATATGAAAAACTCAATGCCATGGTCAGGATTTCAACCACGGATCTCCTGGTTTACCGGGGAAATATACAAGTCAAATGGAGAATTTAATGATAGGACTGCACGTTGGACATGGTAGCTAAATGGGTTAGAGGGACTAGACGGAAACCAGGAGATCAGTGGTGCAAATCACGGCCATGGCATTAAATTTTTCACGTTGACTCAAACTATCAGAAACCTTAGCCTCTATACGGCTAGTATAAGGATATAATTAATATCCATCAATTAACTAAAATAATATAAGTTAAATGATGAAGCGTGGGACTCAAGTGCTTACGATAGTAAGTCGTCACGAACGGTGTATCTCGAATGCGAGAGCCCCTAGTGCCTTACCGGGGAAATTTACGAGTCAATTGGAGAATTTAATGTCAGGACGGCACGTTGGCCATGGTAACTCAATGGGTTAGAGCGACTGGACAGAAACCAGGAGATCCGTGGTTCAAATTCCGGCCATGGCATTGAATTTTTGATGTTGACTCAATCTACCATTAATGATAGTTGTGGTGCGTACAAAGTTGAAGGTACCCTAGAGCACACGGCATTTGAATGTAATGACCACGGCCAATTAAATTTGGAAGAAAGGAGAAATGTAGGAGTGTGCTTATACCATATTATATGAAGTGCGGATTTTATAAAAAAATTCTTAACTTCGTTAACTATATAAGCCAAAAAGCTTGGAAGGAACCGTTAATTAGTCAATATACTGATATTGGGAGCGATATACGTCAAGAATTAGGAAGATCTTTGAGAATACAACAGAAAGAATGGAGGGAGAGAGAGAGAGGAAAGATTATCAACGATAGGAGAGTAATAGAAGAGGAAAGCTGGAAATGAAATATGTTGTGTTGAAGATAGAACACCGGTGGAACGAAATGACAGCAGAAACCGGAAATCCCGAAGAAAGCTCGACCCGGCGCCATGTTGTTCACCCCAGATCTCACTTTGCGGTCGCCTGGGTCGAACCCGGGCCACCTTGATGAGAGCCGGTGATCTAACCACTCAGCCATGGCGCGGTTTTTGAAGAGGAAAGATGCGAAGAAGGTGCCGGTGTGGATGAAGGAGCGGCTATGATGCACAAAATATGGAGATTGCAGAAATAATCCATTTGATGAAGGAAACGCACTCCGTCATTTTTAATTAGATATAAGAGTTGAGGTATTTAAATGAAACGCATTTTTGTTTTGTTTTTAGTCGAAAAAGAACTTTTTATTTTTTTATTTTGATTCGAAATAAGTTTAGAGCTAGTGAAATATGTTGAATAATGGAAGAAAGAAGTGATTAAGTGGTTTAGAATAAAACTAATTAATTTAACTCATTTAAAATTATATTTATATAGCAATTAAAGAAGGAAGTAAAATTAATTAATAAAAATCAATTTATTAAATTAGTATAAAATTATATGTAATAAAATTAAGTAATAGAGAAATATGTACTTAAAATATGATATATTGGTCTAAAGTAATACATAAAATGAATTAAAGATTGACAAAATTGAATAAGCTTCTTTTAAGGGGTAGTGCTGGATATCGGTAGGGTTAGTGTTAAAAAAATGGTCTCTAAATTACTATTAATAGTTCAAGAAAGCAGCCGGATAACGGTTGTTAGTGCTGGATGCCAGTACATTAAACAAAGTAATGCATATCTTTTATTGTTCTTTTAATATTATTAATTTACTTTTAAGTTGTTTTTTAGCTTTTTTTAATTGTAGTAGTAGTAGTAATAGTAGTAGTAGTAGTAGTAGTAGTAGTAGTAGTAGTAGTAGTAGTAGTAGTAGTAGTAGTAGTAGTAGTAGTAGTAGTAGTAGTAGTAGTAGTAGTAGTAGTAGTAGTAGTATCTGAAATAATGCATATACCTATATTGTTTGTATTTTGTTTTAAATTTATTAATAAATAGATAAATGTGAAAATATACCTCGGCGTAGATATTCGGGTATGATATTCAGATTTAATTTAATTTAATAAAAATTTAGAGTGCTTGTAGATACATTAGATATCGACATGGTTTCCATATGTATAGGCACTTCACGCCTCGTGGGATAAGTTCGAATATAGCATCCCTCGTTGTAAAAATGCCGTCCCTCTGTTCGGCCAGAAATCACGAAATGTTTCATTTTCTCATCTGAATCGTATCGTCGCCAATTAGGTGCTTCTTCAAGTGGAAAAAAAGGTAAATGTTGCTTGGTGCGAGATCTGAGCTGGATGGAGGTTGGTCAATTATGCACAACGAAATCGCTGCTACAGGGTATTGGTCTTCTGGCTGTATGAAGTCGCGCGTTTTCATGAACGAAGATGACTTCTTTGGTGAGCATTTCTGGCCAGTTCCTCCTGACTGCTTAGCGCAATCGTATCAAGGTCCCACAATATCACTCATTGGTCACCGTTTGCTCTCTTTACAAAGATTTTACGAGTATGACACCCCGCTGTCCCGAATATTGTGGCCATATTGCCTTTGGAGAGGAGGGGTGCTCCACTCAATTGACGACCGCTTTCTGCTTGGCGAGTAGTGGTGGATGCATATTTCGTCATCCGTAACATGGTGGTGAAGAAAACTTTTCCCTGCGGTGGAGAACAGTTGCAAAAGTTGCAGACCTACACCCATGCACTTCTCTTTGTGTTCCTTGGACTGATTTTGTGAACAATGTGACGAATACTTCCGAACGACATTCACAGTTCTACTGTCATATTCCTTAACGTCATCCTCCTGTTATTCTGAATCTACTTTTCCACTTGAGTTGATTGCCTGCTGAATCGGCTACTGCGATAAAAAGCCTTACTATTTAAGTATTTAATTGCACACTTGTCAACACGGAAATATAGAATATAATTAAATAAAATGCTGTGCTTTCTAATCAATATGCTGTGTGCCACTCGTATCTATGTTAAAGGGGTCTGGGTATGTCCGCCATTCATTTTCTGACAATGTAGCTCCCGTTATGAAAAGTCTGCCAAACTCTTTTAAATGACGGGAAGTCGGATCTGAGAAAAAGCTTTACCGGAATACCTCCTGTGACAGAGAAAATGTAGACTAACTCGGTATCCTTTGATGGACACTCATACGGCCTTAAGTTTGAATCTGTAATGCAGAAACGCTAAATGCAGAAGATGGGGGTGCTATATAAGCTAGTTACGGTGACGTTTTATTTTTTAATTATGCGAATAGAGGGATTGAACTGTTTGGTATATATTTTTTCAAGAAAATGTGAGGTTTTACTTCAATGAGCAATATCAATTTAATTTTAAAATATTATGATTCCACCTCACTTTCATACGGTTCGCCCGGAACGATAATCAAAACCCATTAACCTGTAAACGGTCCTCTAGTTTTTGGATTACTCGTCTGTGGCTTAGTGATGGAGCCACCGATTTATCAACCTGGGCCTCTGAACACGGATTACATCTTTCACCTTCCAAGTCTACAGTCGTAGTGTTTACTAGGAAACGACGGACATTTCCTGATGGGGTTATCCGCTTGGGACCTTATACTTTTACCCTTGCATCTTCCGCAAAATTTTTGGGTATCTATTTGGATAGTCGCCTTTCATGGAGTCGTCACATCCAGCATCTCATCTCCAAGATTGGTGCAACTCTTAATGTTCTACGCAGTATCGCTCATTCATGGTGGGGCGGGGACGCTTCCATATTACTTCTGCTATATCGTTCCCTAATTCGGTCGGTGCTGGACTATGGCTGTATCTTCTTTGGCTGTGCTTCCACATCGGTCTTGCGAAAGTTGGATATTGCTCAGTACCGTGCTCTTAGATTTTGCCTGGGTGCTATGCTTTCTACACCAACGAATGTACTTTTGGTTGAGGCCTCAGAACCACCATTGGGGATCTGTCGACAGCTCTTAACCCAGCGCTTTCTATTGCGAGTTTTCTCCGTGGACGCCCACCCAGTATTGCGGACGTTGCAGTATCTTGCTGCTAATTATCTTAACGCGGACTTTCCAGCTGTACGACGATTTACCTTACTCTAACTGGGTTTTCGGTATCTATACCATGCTCTTACCTTAATTTTGAAAAGTCCCTCTCTTCCGGGGTTTCAATATCCATATGACTTACACTTCTTGAATGTTTCGGTGCATTATCTTCCTGATAACATCATTCGGAGCCCTGACGTGAACGTCGCCCTCTCTCATTTCTTGCAGGTTACATGGCCAGATTTCACCACGATTTACACCGACGGTTCTAAATCTGCTGATGGAGTGGGTTATGCATACGTATGTCCTTCTACTAATGCTCTGGCTCGATACCGCCTACCTATGGAGGCTTCCAGCTACACTGCGGAGGTTCTGGCCATTCCTGACGCTTTGCAATATGGGATTTCTCAGGGCTTCCCCAAACTGCTGATCTTAACCGATGCGCAGAGTGTGCTGCAGAGACTCTCATCTCCCCGCTGGACGAGAGATATGAACTGTTATCTTTACGAGATACTGACGTTGGTGAACAACGCTACCATAGCCGGACATCAAATTCACTTCCTTTGGATCAGAGGGCATGTCGGAATTCGATACAATGAAGTCGCCGATCGCCTGGCAAAAGAGGGACTCACCCAAGGCACCTTCCAAGGCATCCAACTGCCCTACACGGATTTCTTCCCGGTCCTTCATCGTGACGCCTATTGTCGCTGGAATGACGCCTGGATTCGTTCGCAGTCCATCAAAGGCAAACACTACGCCGCAGTTCAGACGCATCTATCCATGACCCCTTGGTTCTCCAGCTTCAGGATTCCACGTCGACATCTCACCTCCATCATTGGAATGCGACTTGGACATGGATGTTACCCTGCGCATCTACACCGACTACGTCTCATCGATTCCCCTGTATGTCCTGATGACCCAGGCGAAACCGCTGACCTCAATCATCTCCTGTTCAGTTGCTCTCGCTACCGAGCCCACCGTTCTTCCTTCCTCCGCCGCCTACTTCAACAGTCTGTTCCTTTTCCCGCTAGCGTCAACACCATATTACAGTTATGCCACAAGCTCTTCTGCAATTTCTTAAAGAAAGTGATCTACAGATCTAGTCCCCTCCCATCCTCTTAATTTTCCTTACATTATTTTTCTTATTTTTCCCTACGATGGCCATATGGGATTTTACCGAAGGCCAAAAAAAAAAAAAAAAAAAAAAAAAAAAAAAAAAAAAAAAAATAACGTTTTTGGGTCGTTAATGTTTACATTAAGTCTTTGACGAAGAATTCTGCTATCTATACTCCCTGGAAGGAGTAATGTGGCGAGTAAAGGTTGTTAGCACGAATAACTGTAAACATGTATAACTTTATATATTTCCCCTCATATTAGGAGAGTAGCCTTTTAGAATAGGCCAGATGTGTCGTATTCACATGACTTTCTGTACTCCAATACAAATTATTCCTTCAAACTCTTACTGCTCTACTAATGTTAGTCGAATTAAATATTTGCGGATATTATGCTAATTTTCTTGTAAGTGCAAGGAGAATATGGATAGAATAGACTTTCAGCAATAATTAAGCATTTTAATACTGCAGCTAGCCGTTATGTGTTTCCTTTGTAATTAAATTCTCTTTATATATTTAGGAGACCTCAAAGTTTATTTGATATCAGTCATATACATCTTTTGTCTACAAAAATTCTGTCCATTCCTTATAGTTTATAAGTTACTCAAAAGCCATCCAGAATTAAGACTGCTCCTGAGGACATTCCCAGACGATATGTATTTTATTTTCCCTGAATGTTTTTTAAACATACAGCATTTAAATCAAAATCATTTGAGTCTATTTGTATAAAATAACATTTTTGGAAAATATTCCATGCAAAAATTATTGTGGAGTGGGGTATTATGTTAAAAGTCTTGGTGACAGCTCACCCAGTTGGTATATAACGCACTTTTCGTTTTTGAGTGATGCTGTTCACAGGACCACAGAACAACTGATAAGGAGACACACACGACCTTTTCCTAAAATGCGTTTTTATTGATTCAGGTATTATCAAAATGTGCGTCTTCGGTGAAATCTCTGTATAAAACTTTTGGATGGAGGACAATGCTTGCCCTATTTACTAAACGTGGCAGAGAAATTAAAACTGGAGCATAAGCAGTGTTGCTTTGCAATTCGGGACTAAGTAATTGATGTGTGTTATTGAAGACATCAAAGTCAGAAACCTTAGAGTACTTCCGCATGTGACAAAAGGAGAAATATGTTGACATGCAAGCGTACAAAGCGCGTGGCTTGGAGATACGCAATGTTAGTTAATTGCTAAGAGGTGATACTGAACCCATGAAAATTACTCGTATATAGCGGCGGTACCTCAAAGACAAATGCCAGGTTTATCACAGCTCCTCCATTTTATAAATATTCACTCTAAAACCCTCCATTACAGGCAGAAACAACTTCTTAGCAAACATAATTACGGTAATAAATAGTCATTTACGATGATAAAATTGCATAGTACTGTATTAGAGCACATGAAAACTCATCGAAATAATGAGCTCCGATGTATTGTAATCTTAGTCCTGTTAAACATTTCAACATTTTCTCCCCTCTTTCAAGTAGAAGTTCATCTTTGTAGTACGCTTACTATACGCGTATTAGTATGATTCTAATGTGAGTTAATACATCTTCGTGCTCAAGAAATTATGAAAGTTATTTTGTAGATTCATTACTGAAAGAGTATCAATGAACGTGCTTTGGGAAAGCAGCTGTTTATAATATATTTTTAAACTGTGTCCCCTTTTCGACGTTTTCTGAATGGGATTAACTTGATGGCTTTACATGTGTTTAGTGGATAAGGGGCTTTAATATTATATCTGAAATTTCTTTGGAAATTCATTTTGATCTGGCTTTGAGCTGCAAACCCAGCTCAAAGCTGGTTTTAAACTGGATTTGAAGGTTTTCTCTAAACTTGCTAAAATGACATCTTAAAATTTCAAAAGGGTATTTCAGATAATCAAGAAAGTCAAAGCACCAGGGCGTATCTCAAGCAGAGATGTAAAGCCTCACTCATCCGAATATACTGGAAGTGGTTTTAGGTGTTTTTCTCTAATAATTTCAGCTTAACTCGGGAGAGTGCATTAAAATTATTAATGATGCAGTATCCTTTAAGTAGAGTTTAATGAGCGTTATATGCCTTTCACTGCAATGTATATTTCATTGCAAAAGCAATATCAGTATTGCTATCAGTAAAAATCTGATGTGTAGCAATCCCATGACTTTCTCCATCCATTCAGCAACAAACTATTCTAGAAACAGCTCATTATCTGGTCTAAATAGTCCGTTAAACATTTTTAGAAACCTTTTATTACATAATAATTCCTTGTAGAAACAATCGCAATAGGGAAAAAGGGAAACCTTAATCAATAATAAAGTCTTAAGCGCTGATCACTATGAGATTGTCCTGAAATTACATCTGGAGGGAAAATGAGGAGGGGTCATTAAAGAAAACTATACCACTGTTTGTGAAAACTGCAATTCCAAAAAGGAAACACATTAATTCAATGCAATTAATATCACAGGTTAGGTACATGACAACTAGCAAATGATTAACTTTTCAAATCTGTACATGGCTTTTGAGCCACATCATGCAGTATTTCGTGTGGCCTCCATGCGTTGCAACTGGAGCTGCTATACACCGTGGCATTGCATCAAAAAGGTTCTGAATACGATCCTGAGGGATTTCACTGCACGGAATTTGTATTCGAGCCCACAACTTCGTGACACTAGTTACTAGAGGACCATGACGCACCAGGTACCGACCAACCACATCACAGACATGTTCGATGGCTGACATGTCAGGCGAACGTGCAGGGCAGGGAAGCAATGGTATCCAATGCTTGATCATTCCTCGCAATATGTGGCCGGGCATTGTCCTGTTGAAGTCTGGCCGGAGGAGGTGCCTGAAACTGGGGAGTACCTCAGGCTTTACAACCACCATTAGGTACCGGTTGTTATTCAAAGTGCCCTCAATTCGTAGGAGGTGAGTCGGTTATTGTAACCAATGGCATGCCCAGCTATCACACCTGGTGTTTGTCCGATATGCCGCTCAAAAATGCAGCCCTTTAGTTTGTGCTCACCGCGGTTCTGTCGGACACGTCAAAGAGGGCCTATACGAAAAGACTGCAGTTTGCCGCTCAGCATCCCAGTGACGGAATTCACTGGGTACTAATGGCATGTGTGCAACCAGTACAACCTGCAGCAGACGGCGAACGGTGATGCAGACAAGTTCACACTTGTTGCAGTGCTCCAGTGTCGAGCCAAAATTGTGGATGAAGCTGTACGGTCCGTTATGGCCATACGGATAAGCTGACGGTCATGCAGTGCTGTGGTAATTTTTCGTGGTCCAGTTCCCTCTCTTCGCTGTGTATGACCTTGATTTAGCCACTGCTTCCCCACAGGCATCACTGTGCTAAACGAACGTCACGGTATGACAGACTCGCTTCCCGCAGGCCGAATATTCTGCCCCGTTCGAACTCGGTCATATGCCAATATGGCTGGCTCCGTTTGAGGTCGACGAGGCATACTGGCGCTCATTTGTTTCCACCTTGTTTGACAGCTTTGCTCTGATTACACTGGGCGCAACACTGACCATGTCGGACTTACACGGGAGGGCTCCGCTCGGCCTACGTGTACCCCATCTCTCTGCAAACCTGTTCATTTATTGCTTGCGCACTTTTCTACACTTCCACCAAGTTTGTAGTTATTCGAATAATTCCTTCTTGGTGTTGCAATTTTCACAAGCAGCAGTGTATAAGCATTTTAAAATTGAAGTAAGTGCTAAGCAATATCTCGAAAATGATTACCTCCACATAAGGTGTGTTAGCATAGATTTGATGCTTTAGTTAGGTCTGCCTCTTCTCTGCAGTAATACCTTGCCTGTCTGTTATGATTTATCACTTATGCAGAAATCATTCAGAAGAGAACTTCATGTACGATTCTCAAAAGATTCAAAACATACGTTACATTTTTCACAAAAATACCTCAAATATACAGTATTTTATTGAACACTGATACAACCATTTTCAGAGAATAAAAATATGGAAAACTTTTCTATGTGAAATGCGGTTTGGGATGGTGGACCTTGTTAAAATTCCATCTGTCACATCCCTGGAAGATTATGAACGTAAATATCAAAGTTCCTATTTAACCCACTTTTTGTTCATGAGTTATGTTGTTCATGGACACACGCGCACATACATACACGAACGCACATGCACATATGCGCGCACACTCACAAACATACACAAAGCCTTTTTTCCAAGGAAACACCTTTTTAGATTCAGGAAACCATTAAACAAGTACTTACAAGGAAATCTCGGCAAAACTGTTTGGATGGAATGCAAAACCGTCTCTAGCTGCTATGTACGGGTCAGGGGAAGTAAAACTGTGAACAGTTTTATTAGTTCATAACGCAGACATTTGAACAATGTGGTATTTAAAACAGGAATATACATTAATTAGTGTCTTTATTTAGCACTAAAGTACATGAGTAATGCGGACCGAAATGTTGCTATTATTTTATACATGGCATTTTGAAATTTAATACTGTAACTTATACGTGCGTCACATGTCAGAAGCATTATCATGTTTACCTATAATTATTTTATGAAATGCTTTTAATGCGGTAATAAAGAGAGAATAAAATAACGCAAGGTACATATGTACCCAACACTCACATGGCGTAAACATCCCAGAGGAATATGTCTACATTAGAGATGACAGCCCAGTAGCTACTAGGCTACAAATTCTGTTACAAAGCGGCAATAGAACATGAAAACGGAGAGAAAAAAAGAGATGGCCTGTTCTAAAACCATACAACTGAAACTGATATCTTCAAAGAGTCGTAGACCACAGCAATGTAAATACAGGAAAGTTGCGCCCAAAAATAATAGTATGAGAGTTAGGAAAGTTCAATAGCCTTATATATATATATATATATATATATATATATATATAGGTTTTAGGAATAATTAAATAAGGTTTATCCTTCAACTTAACATAAATAATGAGAAGCAGAACTTAGTAATATAAATATAAGGAACGCCTTTTTAAAACCAAAAACGAATAATTCGAGGTCGTCATTTGTCGCGAATAGCGGTATTAGGTAGAACATCTCAAAACGGCATTGGCGTGATATCGCCATTAAGGCCAACTTGGCTAGAGTAACGTAAAGATGACCTCTATAGCAATCTCCCTGGTTAAGTACCGGTTATAGTGTTGTATGTATACAGGCAGAGGGCAGACTGCAGCAAATACCTACCCTAGAATACGGCATGTACACGCTGAGAACCCTGTGAGTGGCACGTGTGGTCAAGGACATATGACTATTACCATTCCTACAGCCACATCTAACTCGGAAAGAATTTTATTTTTTTCTTCCAGATGAAAAATATTTGGATGTAACATACCCAATCAATTGAGCTTAATAACACTGTTAGGCATTAGTCAGAAGACGGGGGCAGCTTCGGCAGAAGTTTGAGGCTGCCCGTTGTCGTCGAGTTCTGACGTACATAAAAGAAATCTTAATTGAATAATGATGGCGGAAGAAGAATTACAGGTCAGGAGATTTGGTTCTTGTCGGAGGTTTGCTTGGGGTTGCTCCGCATGAGATCTGTCTCCATACCTTCAGAGCATGGATGCCTTCTGACTTAATATTAACTTCCCTGAAATATGAAAAAAGGACCGCGGCTGTTTAAAGTAATACACTCCTGTAATCCTGCTCCACTCACCAACATGGCAATAAAGGATTGTTTTCTATCGCTACCGTTAATCCCATAATATTATGTAACAACCTCCCTGAGCGAATTGAGAAATGTAAATATATGCATGTTAAGACTTTAGATGTTGGTTGCTGAGTTTATATAATACGGGTGTTAGCCACTTCAATGGGGCCTGCTGAGTTTATCTAAAGCTCGTGTTCGCCCCTTCCATGCTGGTTGCTGAGTTTATCTAATACTCGTGTTCGCCTCTTCGACGCTGGTAGCTGAGTGTACCTAACACACGTGTTCGCTCTTTCGATGCTGGTTGTTGAGTGAATATAATACACGTGTTCGCCCTTTTGTAGCAGGTAGCTGAGTTTTTCTAATACTCGTGTTCGCCCTTTCGAAGCTGTTTGCTGAGTGGATCTAATATTCGTGTTTGCCGTTTCGAAGCTGTTTGCTGAGTGGATCTAATATTCGTGTTTGCCGTTTCGAAGCTGTTTGCTGAGTGGATCTAATACTCGTGTTCGCCCTTTCGAAGCTGTTTGCTGAGTGGATCTAATATTCGTGTTCGCCCTTTCGAAGCTGTTTGCTGAGTGGATCTAATATTCGTGTTTGCCGTTTCGAAGCTGTTTGCTGAGTGGATCTAATACTCGTGTTCGCCCTTTCGAAGCTGTTTGCTGAGTGGATCTAATATTCGTGTTTGCCGTTTCGAAGCTGTTTGCTGAGTGGATCTAATACTCGTGTTCGCCCTTTCGAAGCTGTTTGCTGAGTGGATCTAATATTCGTGTTTGCCGTTTCGAAGCTGTTTGCTGAGTGGATCTAATACTCGTGTTCGCCCTTTCGAAGCTGTTTGCTGAGTGGATCTAATATTCGTGTTTGCCGTTTCGAAGCTGGTTGCTGAGTTTGCCTAATACTCGTGTTACCCCTTTTGATGCTGTTTGCTGAGTTTATCTAATATTCGTGTTTGCCCTTTCGGAGATGGTTGCTGAAATGAAATGAAATGTGTAGTGTTTAACGCCCGCTTTCACTACATGCGGCACCGCAGGCGGTGACACTGATGATACATGAGATGAAGATGGAGCACCGGTGGAATGAGATGGCGGGGGAAACCGGAGGTCCCGGAGAAAACCCGCCCCAACGCCATGCTGTCCACCACCAATCTCACTTTGCGGTCGCCTGGGATCGAACCCGGGCCGCCTTGGTGAGAGCCAAGCGGTCTAACCACTGAGCCACGGCGTGGCCTGATGGTTGCTGAGGTTATCTAACACTCGTGTTAGACCTTGGGATGCTGGTTGCTGAGTTTATCTGATACGCGTTTTTGTTCTTTCGATGCTGTTTGCTGAGTTTATCTGATACCCCTGTTAGCCCTTTGGATGCTGTTTGCTGAGTTTATCTGATACCCCTGTTAGCCCTGTCGATGCTGTTTGCTGAGTTTATCTGATACCCCTGTTAGCCCTGTCGATGCTGTTTGCTGAGTTTATCTGATACCCCTGTTAGCTCTTTTGATGCTGTTTGCTGACTTTATCTGTTAGGCGGGTTCGCCCTTTCGGTGTTGACTGAAGAGTGTACTGGCACATGTGCAACGTCGCTCTGTGTTGACATCTGGGTGATATATTCGCAAAATTCATGTCTTTGCCGTACTTCAAATTTCCCCCACGACAGTTTAAATTTGAGTTTTATATCTATCACGTAGTTATTTTCTTAATTTTCATTAGTTAAACTTAGCCACTCTTTCTGGCTGTATCCCATATTCTAGCTGTGCGCATGTATGCGTTTTGCAAACAACTTCCTATTCGTCTGTTTTTGTTCGTAAGCGGTAGAACTTCATTACTTTCCAAAATCTTGGTGGGATTGGTTTGGAGAACTTCGAAACCCTTGGGAACTTAAACAGGCATATGTCCTTTATGCCGTGAATGCCAATACACTTGGCCCCCTCAGTAGCGTAGATGGTAGCGTGTCAGTGTCACAATCAAGAGGTCCCGAGTTCGAATCTCGGTCAGGGCGAGTTACATGGATACGATTTTCCGGGGTTTTCCGTTATCCTTTAAAACGAATGTCGGGTAACTCTAAGCTCCATGGACCCGGACTCATTCGTCTGATATGACCTAACGTTGGAGGACGTAGCTTACAAAAAAAAATCAACACACTTTGTTTTCACATGCTTCCGGAAGCCGATATTTTCATATCTGTGTGTGTATCATTATTACTAATGGTGCCCATAATTTTATAAATAATTTATACGAGTGGTGAACTTCTTCAACCAGTTACCTTCCTCTTTGTAGGAGTTACAAGTCAATGGATTGGTTCAGTAGGTGGTCGAGGTGCCGCTTTTAAATATAGCATATACAGTATAGGTCTTCTCTCTAATGCCTATCGGCCACGCCGTGGCTCAGTGGTTAGACCGCTTGGCTCTCATCAAGGCGGCTCGGGTTCGATCCCAGGCGACCGAAAAGTGAGGTTTGTGGTGGACAACACGTCGCTGGGGTGGGTTTTCTCCGGGATCTCCGGTTCCCCTCGCCATCTCATTCCACCGGTGCTCTATCTTCATCTCATGTATCATCAGTGTCATCGCCTGCGGTGCCGTATGTAGTAAAAGCGGGCGTTAAACACTACACATTTCATTTCCTTTCTAATGCCAAGTGTGACGACGAATAAAAAGTTGAGGTTAGTGATGAAGGAGCAGTTAATGCTTATCATGAACATTTTTGATTTTACATTAGCTTCGCTTTCATGTCTCCTGCGTGTAATGTTTTAAAAGAACGTTCAATTATTAGGCTGCGTATTGATAAGTTGATAACATTAAGCTATTAAAGGAACCATATAGCGTTCGCTCTAAGAGCAATGTTACTGGAGTACACTGGAGGAAAACCTGGATGTGGAGGACGTCATTAGTCCTAATATGGATATTTGGGATCGCCGGATACAAGTCTCCCTCAGAGCCCAAATGGGGTTAATAAGAAAGGAAAAATTAACGATACCTTTTGAGGCCAACAAGTAATAGACGATTTTCAAATGCCGAAGAACTTTAGGATATGAGGAAAAACGAAATTCCAAACTTCTTAAAAGTGGGTTTTCAAGTGTAGACGATGAAAATACCTTACATGAGCGTAGTAATTTACGTCCTCCAACGTTAAGTTATATCGGACGATGAGTGGAATGGATGAATTGATGCTCAAATCAGCCCAGGGTCCTTGTAGTTTAGAGTTACCCGACATTCGTCTTTCAGGATAAGGGAAAACCCGGGAAAAAACCTTATCCTGATAACTCACCCTGACCGAGATTCGAACTTGGGACTTCCTGAACGTGAGGCAGACACGCTACCATCCACGCTACCGAGGCGGGCATACATTTTCTGCAAATGTGTTGTGTAAGGAAATACATGGAAATAAAGTGTGCATAACATTTCCGAAAATCTTACCTTTTGTGTAGTAACCGAAGCATATTAACACTGAAATGAAAAAGGCTCATTGTAGTCAGAACAGAGGCATCTTGATAATTTATATTAGATACCTTTAATCCTCAGGTATCCACTTTTCATTAAATGAAAAGGAGGAAACCAGGATACTTCAAATTAAGGCATTTTCACTACAGTTTAAGGGGACAGAAGGCATTTCAATATTGTGATATAATTTGGGACGTAATTTTTTCATTCTAAGTTCTAATTTAAACAAAACTACTCTGTACTGTAGAGCATAACAAAAGTAACAGTCAAACTTCTGCTCTACCGAAACGGTTATATGGGCTCATAGGATGAATAACATCAAATCCGTGAAACAAATCCGGAGTCACCAGAGAATTATATTGTTGATGCATAGCGGTGCCCTAAATACGACTCCAATATTGGGTTTATTAGTTACTACAGGAATATAGCTGGTGATCTATTAATCAAACTTCTTGCTTCCATGTTTTGGTTAAAGAGGGGCTATTTTAGTAAAACTGAGGAAATTTTAGGAGTAGGATGTTTTGCCAGAAATGAAATTATTAGAATATTATTCTCAATTTTGCAGTATGAATGGGATAACACAAAAGTAGGCAGAAAAATACATGTCTCTCCAGTATTATTGAAAGATCACCGGAACATGTATTGTTTGAACGTCAATTAACAGAAAAATTTGTTCGAGAAGAACGATCAGATAAGTGAGAATATGAGAGAAGTCATTTTACTACCGTAAGTGATAGCACTATCACATACGGAAGAAGTAATTGTCAGGAGGAGTGAAAGATTGGTAAGTAGAGAAAGAATAGAAGAGAGAAGAGAAGAATTAGAGGAAGAAGAAGTGGAAGAACGACAGGATATCTATCAATCTAATGCTCTAATCAGAGAAGAAGAAGAGCAAGAATGATCGTATACTAATCAAATGTTCTAGATAGAGAACAAGAGGAAGAGGAAGAATGATGTGACATTAATTAATTCAATAAGCCGGCGAAGGGTAGTAATTTTGTGCGAGTGTCACTGTTTCAGTAAGATGGCGGCGCTGACTTCAGGAAGTTGGGTTCAGGGGCAGCGGTCGGAGGTGGTGCAATGAATTTTTAAATGACGATGTTATCTTCAGATGCGGTCTTTGAGCAGGTAGTAGATGAAAAATTGAAAATAGTGTTCAAAAGTGAAGTGTGATTATAGTAAATTTTAAGTTTTGTCTAATTCATTACATATAAAAGTTATAGTGAAGAAGTTAGAAAAAATTGTTTAGAAGTAATAATAATAATAATAATGGTAATGATAATGATAATGATAATGATAATGATAATGATAATGAAAATGATAATGATAATGATAATGATAATGATAATAATAATGATAATGATAATGATAATAATGATAATGATAATGATAATGATAATGATAATGATAATGATAATAATAATCATAATCATAATAATAATAATAATAAAATAATAATAATAATAATAATAATAATAATAATAATAATAATAATAATAATAATAATAATAATAATAATAATAATAATAATAATAATAATAATAATAATAATAATAATAATAATAATAATAATAATAATAATAATAATAATAATAATAATAATAATAATAATAATAATAATAATAATAATAATAATAATAATAATAATAATAATAATAATAATAATAATAATAATAATAATAATAATAATAATAATAATAATAATAATAATAATAATAATAATAATAATAATAATAATAATAATAATAATAATAATAATAATAATAATAATAATAATAATAATAATAATAATAATAATAATAATAATAATAATAATAATAATAATAATAATAATAATAATAATAATAATAATAATAATAATAATAATAATAATAATAATAATAATAATAATAATAATAATAATAATAATAATAATAATAATAATAATAATAATAATAATAATAATAATAATAATAATAATAATAATAATAATAATAATAATAATAGTAATAACAACAATAGTAATAACAACAATAATAACAATAACAATAATAACAATAACAATAATAACAATAATTATAATAACAATAACGATACTAATAATAACGATAATAATAACGATAATAATAACGATAATAATAGTAACGATAACACAATATAACACAATATAACACAATAACACACAATGACACAATATAACTATAACACAATAACAATAAGGCGAATCGGTTGTTAAGCAAGCATCTACAAAATACCTGCTATAGATGATTTGATCTACATATCCGCTGCTGTCTTTTGTGTACAAGTATTATAGGGATATCTAAACTATACCGTGCCGTGAATGTATGTAGAATCGAATACACCAAATCAGACGGAGTCTTTTCGTACCCCAAAATGTTCACTCTTATTTAATGTTGGCAGAGGTTACTTATCATCTGTGTTCCACACTAGCCCTGTGTGAACAAATCTCTTACTGCTTTGAATTCAAGTTCCGCATACACGCACGAACCTATGAACGAAGGTCAAGGTGAGTGACGTAATCGGAGGAATACCGAACAATTCACTTAAGTTGCTGGAAAACATGCTTTGTAAACACTCTCTACAATAGCCCCTGAACGGGTCCACCTCGTATTCGATTGATGTCAAGAGTCTATTACTTAAACATTAACCTACGGACATACAGAATGTTACAAAAAGGTACGGCCAAACTTTCAGGAAACATTCCTCACACACAAAGAAAGAATATATGTTATGCGGACATGTGTCCGGAAACGCTTAATTTCCATGTTAGAGCTCATTTTATTACTTCTCTTCAAATCACATTAATCATGGAATGGAAACACACGACAACAGAACGTACCAGCGTGACTTCAAACACTTTATTACAGGAAATGTTCAAAATGTCCTCCGTTAGCGAGGTTACATGCATCCATCCTCCGTCGCATGGAATCCCTGATGCGCTGATGCAGCCCTGGAGAACAGCCGTCCACAATACGAGCACGAAGAGTCTCTACATTTGGTACCTGGGTTGTGTAGACAAGAGGTTTCAAATGACCCCATAAATGAAAGTCAAGAGGGTTGAGGTCAGGAGAGCGTGGAGGCCATGGAATTGGTCCGCCTCTACCAATCTATTGGTCACCGAATCTGTTGTTGAGAAGCGTACGAACACTTCGACTGAAATGTGCAGGAGCTCCATCGTGCATGAACCACAAGGGGGATTTTGACAATTGTCTGCACGAATGATTTCAATTTACATTTTAAGAGAAATACTAAAATGAGCTCTAACATGGAAATTTAGCGTTTCCGGCCACATGTCCACATAACATATTTTCTTTCTTTGTGTGTGAGGAATGTTTCCTGAAAGTTTGGCTGTACCTTTTTGTAACATTCTGTATATCAACTTCAGGCTAAGGAAAGAGGGTAATGAGATGAAGATCAAGTGGAGTGTCAAAAGCTGGTACTGCATGAGGTACTGCAATGTAAATCAATTACGATTATATGGGCACGATTCAATGCATCGCAGAGGAACAATGCATAGCTGATTAAAATTAGTACCACCTCTGAAACCTCAGCAAAATACAAATAACATTACATTCCGTGTGGAGCTCCAGATATAACTTCAGGTGAATGACTATTATGGAGCACAGTCTGTCTGGACTAATTTCTACTGGATTAATTCAATCTGTACTAAGTTCACTTGTAATATTTGAAACTGGAGGTGCAATAATTATAAAAAAGACTAATTTTGTATTTATATTGATTTCCTTATTTGTGTGCTCATGCCATGCATATTTACTGAATCATGCATAGTTATGAAATACTTAACTTATTGAAACTATATCTTGTTTTTATGGTAGAAAGTAATTTCAAACGCTCCAAAAAGAAGAAATGTGAAATGCAAAATTCCAAGTTCAGAACTCTGTCGATTGGATGAATGTTTTCGTAGAGAGTTCCTCATAACGTTGTAAAACAAAGTTCACATTTGTGGAGTTTTAGTTCAACGTGAATATAAACGAATTAATTAAGTGACAGCATAGCTCTCTGCATAATAGAAAACTTTTCAAAAGGTGTCACCCAGGTGTCAGATTTAGTGATGAATTAAGATTTAGAAGTCCTAAAAGAAATACAAAGCGCTGAAAATAATAAACCTGGTACTGAAGTACTTCCTTTCATGTTTGCTGAATTTTCACTTATACTTTGTTAAGAAGCAGTTCATTCCCTTGAAAATCTCTCATTACGAGACAAGAGTCACTAAAAGAAGAAAAGGCGAGTTCTTCCATTTTCCCCCTAATCCCGAACATTATTTTCAGAATTGATGAAAAACAACTCAAAATATGAAGAAATGAAATAAAATAAATACTAATTTTCCTTTTAGTTATTCTTATCATATATGATTTGATAAGTAGCATTAGATATGAAAAATATCATAAAGTGGCTGATATTTGAGTTAGATATTTTGGGCTTTCTGTACCGGTGCCCTCTGGTTTAAGTCTTGGCCATGGCGGTAAACTTTTCAACGAAGACATAGCTTTGCAATTCTATTAAATTTCAAGAATATCAAACAAGGTGAACAGTCTTCCTATGAGCAATGTTTAAGAATAAACTGCAAGTCTGTAGGTCTCCTTGTTTAATTAGTTTTATGAGATAAGTGTACTTCCACATTATATGTATTGTTTGATGGAACACATATTTTAGCACCAAAATGCATATACTAACAAAGAACATATTTTTGAGCCTACACTGGAATTGTTGACTAAAAAGTTTACAAATTTTACTAAGAAATGATAGATAACTATACAATTTCAAGAAAAGTTTCCCTAAGTTGAAATGAATGCGTAATGTAACAAGAGAAAGTGCAATTTTCTCAAATAATAATATGTCGTTAGCAAGGAAAGTTAAATGCAAGAAAAACAATTAGCTGTAAATTAGAGTGGCTAAGACAATTAGATGTTCTGGTAAAATCGGCAATCAAGAAATTCCTGCAGGTAGTTCACATATGCCAGCTCTGACAATTAGAAGAAGAATAGAATTGATAGACTTTAGTGATTAACAGAGACTAGAAGCTGCAAATAAAAAGTTCAAGATTTGGCAACGTATAATTAGGAACCCTGGTGAGGCAGTCATGAAGTAGGATAAAAGCGCGTGCATTTCTTAATTTTCTGTCCTACAGAAGCAATTCAGTGTGATCGACTGCAGGTAATCCGTGCGGCTTAGAGATTCCACCGAGGTTATACGTACATAATTGTTTGTCGCCGCGACTCGATCCTCTGCTCAACTTTTCAGACACTCGTTGTCATTGTTATCTGGAAACGCTTGCCTTAAATCGTGGATGTATGATTATGGCAGAAGTTAACACATACAATATTTCAGCAGTACAGTTTGTAGTGCTCAAATTTGGAAAGATACATCCTCGAACAGTCAATAACTCACTCAAATGGCTCAATTATTAGACTTTCTTAAACTCATCAACTAACGTAACTGGTGTTGTCTATTCTCACACCAACCCAAGCATACTCTGAGAGAAATGTCCTACAGCATATCGCAAGAGCAGCCGGTAGCAAATGACGAAACAACTTACATATCAAAGGCAAACAACAAAAGTGTCACACTAAATGTGGGAGGTTTTAGAACTGGCCTCTTAAAGCCCTACACAGCTTCTTTAACTAAAATATGCAAATAGATATTATAGATATGTTTAAAGTTCAAATATGTTACAATCACATGATTTCCTCTACGCACTATCTACGAGTACTTTTATAGACTATTTAAACTATTCTTAGGATAGCTAACTCTTTTAGAGAAAGAAACATTTCGGTGTACATACCGATGGGTTAAAAAAACCGAATCGAGACAGCTGTTTCAAAGTTATTCACTATATGCTGGTTTTGACCCCCATTTTCTTTCCATTAACTCGCAGGAAAAACTTCAATAAGACAGCTATTTAAAATGGTAAGTTTGAATATTTCAAATCAATAATAGCGGTTATCTAAAAAAAATTCAAAATTCACACCAACTTTTAAAAATAGGTTGAGGCCTTTGAAGAAATTCAACCTATTTGTGTAGCAGATTTTTTCTATATCTTATGCTTTCATAGTTTTACAAAATTATACTAAGCGCTTCATAAATTACAATTTTGAAATTGAAGGTATGCATTTTGTTTCCAATATAAATTCTCTTCAATATGAAATGTTATTCAAAATCGTTTTAGTAAAAATTACACCTATTAGGTAGTTCTATCTGAGCATGTTTCTAGAAATCCTGCGAGTCACATTTTCCAAAGGGATTGAACTTAAATACCAAGTTTTGTATACACTAACTTCCATAAGTTTGGAAACACCAAGTGATTATGGATAGCAGAAAATAAATGCACTATTAAATTGCATTAAATTATTATGCATAAATTTGCTTTAATCGCTGCTTACATACTGTCTAAATGCGAAGGGTCAATTTCACCAGGGTTTCAGTCTCCATTCTTGCTGCAGTACCTCCCACAATTATGTACCTGTCATGATTTTTTGCTTTCTGTCCTTCCCAATAGCAGCTTATTTAGGTTACAATCAGGGGATTTGAATAGCCGTTTCAAGCTTTTCAATATTTTTACCTCTAGATACCTCACGTTTTTCTTATACAAGAGGGCTGTATGTTTCATTTCGTTTTCTTGCTGCAAGAAAAATCCTTTTCCAATAAGACGCAAACCCTTGTCTTCTCATGACACTGGTCTTATCATAATCCTTTTGGCTAATTTTACCATCTACTTTCGCCAAATCTCTGACTCTATTCCCTCTAAGAGATCCCCATGCCGTCATAGAATCCCCTCCATGCTCCACAGTTGGAATTATGCACTGAGAATTTAAGTATTTATGGGGTAAACGGCGTACAAATAGACGGCGTTTACTTCCAAATATTTCAAATTTAGATCCATTATCGAGTAGAACTTTCCCCATCCCCTGCTCTCCAATGTTGGCGTGTCTTAGCCCACTGAAGCCGTTGCTTCTTTTTAACTGGATATAATAATTGCTATATGAACTTGTAGTCGTTTCCTGATACATGCCATCTCCTTATTGAACGAGTCACTGCTGTTTCTCTATTTATGCCTAGTTTACCAGTGGGGTCACGATCAGTTTTGAATTTATTGTGCATACTGATCACTGCCAATACTTTTCCTGACATTCTGATGTTTTCCTGGGTGCTACTGAGAATGAATGATCATCTTATTAGACTGTGTCTCAGTGTCGGTGTATGGTCTTGATAGCTTCACCGATGCAAGTCTTCAATTTCTTTGATATTTATAGGAAATTATTACCTTCTTGTTGCAAAATGATTATATTTTGTCGATGTTAATAAGAAAACTTGCATTTTGAGACTAATTTCACTGTATTTTGCTGCGTGTTGTACCTTCTTTTGCTGCGTGTACTACTTTGATACAAACGGAACTAAGGTGAAAAAAGTGTAACGTCTGATGGCACCCCTTGCAAGTTTGCTAGAATTACTTGGAAATGTAAAGTCAGTTTATAATTTTATCAGTTGGCAGTATGTCATGGAGACGTTATAGAGAGGAAATGTAATGTGTAAACGCACAGATCTCACTTTGAGTGTACGACTGGGCTGCTGGACTAAATATGCCAACTCTTCCGCAGGTATGTGATCCTCTGCCAATATTTTCTGACTTGGCTTAAATAAACTTGTTTTGTTGCTTTAAGGGCTACTTGTTTCCATAATATCACATTACCTATAAGTCCCCTTCCTCTCCCACATGTATATTACCTTCTAGCTACTTTCCCTCTACCCAAGTCTCCTACTAAAAGTGTTCCACTAGATTAGGAAATCAGCCCCAACTTACGTCACTGTAATGTGCAATATTTTGTTTCCAAACATATGAAGCTGCGAAGGTTACTGTATATCGAGCATTTCTCTTATTAAATACGTTGTTCACAGAAACATACACACACACGCTCACCACATTATACACATACACACCGTCCCTTTCCTAAAGTGACATTTTTACATTCAAAAGGGCACTAAAGTATACATTTCCAATGAAATTCTGTTATCGAATTTGCCTGCAACATAGGTGGTAGAGAAACTTAAAAAATAACCACGAAAGTTGCTCTAGGCATGCAATAAATTGGATCTCTCCAATTTAAAAAAATACCTTTAAACGATGATTTTAGCATATGAACGACTATAATTTTTATATATAATTTAGGTCCTCCAACGTTAAGTCATATCGCACGAAGAATGGAATGGGTGAAATTATGCTCAAATGAGTCCAGGGTCCATTGAGCTTAGAGTTACCCGACATTCACCTTTCAGGATAAAGGAAAACCCCGGAAAAACCTTATCTAGGTAACTCACCCTGACCAAGATTCGAAATTGGGACCTCTTGTACGTGAGGCAGACACGCTACCATCACGCTACCGAGGCGAGCAGTGAACGACGGTAAAATTACTTAATGAAGTAACAGATAATGTTATTTCAACCACAGTGAAGACTGATATAATTATGTAATATTGACTTAAAATGTATATTTTTGGGATAATTAAGCGATATTAGTGTATTTTGAATACAATATCATCAATATTAAGCGCAGTCTTCTTCGTTATTTCGTACTTCATTCGGCTATGTAGGAAATATATCCACTGTTTCCGAACGGGGAAGTGAAAACAATGTCGCTACTAAACCCGCCCCTGAAGCATCCGCTGAGCTCCTATCGATGATGGAACGCGGTGTCGCCCGCGGGATCCAAACGCTTTCCAATTAGGATTTGCGACCTCTTTGGGAACAGGCGAATTCCACTTGCATTAGGTCCATGATGTTTTCTTGATATTAAATTGCAACGTGACACACCAAGGATCAAAGGAAACACAGACATAGGTATCTAAAAGATTTAGAACAAGAGGAAAGGATATGAAGTCGATCTTCTACTGAGAAAAGCTAAAGACAAAGGTATGCACGAATGTGGGGATCCTTGCGGCCAGGTCAGAGTACCGCAAATAAACTCTAGGCACCTTGTCTTTATACTGACTCCTAAGACGGAGTGATGAGAACAGAAGCCCCAAGGAAGACCATATCCGGATCACGACGGGAACACGATTGGTCAGTATTTCTAACATTTCAAGCTTGGAAGGCATCTGATGCCGCCCGACCGTACTCCTTAGCCTCTAAGCCCTCTCACAATGGAGCCCACTGGGCAGTAGTTACCAATGCCATAGAAATGAGCCTCTACAAAGCGCATATCCACCGTTCAGTGGCAAACTGTCATTTTGTCCTGCCTCCCAGGAACAGATGATAATAAAGGAAATACTGGTACAAGGAAAGAGGGACAGTAAAGTTGTGATAAAGCAGAACTACCCCAGCATTAGGCTACCCTCGCGGTGCAAAAAAAAAAAAAAAAAAAAAAAAAAACCAATGCGTAAGAGTGGTGGTTCGCCAGGTATTGGACCCCGATCTTCCAATGCAAGTGACACACGTTACCGTAGCGCCAATTCCCTCATAACTGTGTTTGGACTAAGTGCAATCCCTGTATAGTGTGCTGGCGGCTGTAGAAAGTACTACAGGACAATGTTTACTTACCTGTCAGTGACTAAATGGTCACTATTGTTTACATTTTCTGTATTCATATGTTTTCCTTAAAGTTAAATTGAAGTCAGCCACTTAAGAGTCCTTGTTTCTGCTAATTGTTATCTCATGTCATCTTTCGATATAATTACCGCCATAAATAATCACAGTAAATCCTATATAACATTTCATCACTGAATTGGGCCCTGGTCATTTTTGTACTGCGTTTGGTATTGCAGCGGTATAAATGGAGACTACTCCATTAAGTAATACCAGAAAATGAACCCCCGGCAAGTTGCTGGAACAATGCCTACACGCCTTAGGATTTTGTCCAGGTTGTGTGGGCTAGGAATGTTTGTGCCATGCTGGCGTTGCGGTGGGGCACATGTAGGTGTAGGCAAATAAGCTCCAAATTAAAACAAGAATGTTGTGTGTTCTGCGTAATTGCTGAAAATATCCAGAAGCAGCAAAAATAATAATAGGGAATTTTTTATAATGCACGGCGTATTTGAAATGATGCAGGATCACCAGAGCTTGTTTAGTGCTTATTTATAGTGGTTTGACGACGTTAAAGGGTACCACTCCCTGTTTCCTCTTTTCAAATTTCTGACAGACAAATTCACAAAGAAAAACATTTTCTTTTTTTCAGTGTACATAAGGCTCAATGCACACATATGTTGGTGTGCCCCAAGTCTTTCATTTTTTAATTTTTATAATTTTTTGAAGCTTACGGGCAACTGAATTTGTAAATATCAGATGCTTATGAAATGTTTGGGTCAAATTTAATGACATCTCTATTCTCGTCTTCCAAAGAGCGCACAATCCGCTGTTCCAATATTATCCAGTGATAACATTTTTCATGGGTACATATTGGTGGAGTGAGAATGAGCAACAGTTAAGTTAGTGATATATTAAGTGGATATTTAATTGGTTAACAGGGGTATATTTTAGGTGGCATTCAGACTGTTAATGTTCAAGGATTAAACTGTTTGTTAAACATATCACTCCAAATTGAATTTTTTTTTTTTTTTTTTTTTTTTTTTGTAATTTACGGCCTCCAACGTTAAGTCATATCGGACGATGAATGAAATGGGTGAAATGATGCTCAAATGAATCCAGGGTCCATGGAGCTTAGACCTACCCGACATTCGTCTATCAGGATAAGGGAAAACCCTGGACAAAACCTTACCCAGGTAACTCACCCTAACCGAGATTTGACTGTTTAATTAAGTTTAATTAACTTTTGACGTACTTACGGGTTTTATTTAAAACAATTACTGTTTTAGTAATTAGAAGTGGGCGCTGTTGCTAGTTGCGGAAATGTGATTGCGATTTTAAGCTATATGACTGCTGATAATCGAACACAGTAAATACCTCCGTTAGACTGTAAAAAGCCAAGGAAGAACCATGAATTTTAGAAATTCAAGCTCCTTTTATCAATTTAAGTCCCACATATATGTCCATCTAAAATCTTAAATCTTCTAATTCGTGGCTGAAAAGTAATTTTGACTCTATGATTCCCCAGTTCCAAAAACTTAATTTTATTTGCAACTCAGCCCTATTACATTATAATTTGTCTTTAACATACTGAAATTATTTATTGCAGTTTGGTGTTCATCTCTCTATATTTTCTTTGTAATAGTATTAGTCTCACCCGTCAGTAATTCCGGAAATAAACGTAAAAACTGAGGCATTAGCCAGGAAATTCGGTAACTTTGATAACTTTTTACTTTCCCATCCATTAGATCAAAACACATTTTAATTACGATTTCAGATAAAATAATAGTGCTCTACACCTTAAGGTCGCCATGGATAAATGGTTAGACCGCTTGGCTCCCTCCAACGTGGCCCGGGATCAGTCCCAGGCGACCGAAAATTGAGATACGTGCTGGACAACATGGCACAGGGTTGGGTTTTCTCCGGGTCCTCCGGTTTCTCCCTCCAGCATTCCACCGATTGCTCCATAATTATCTTTCCTATAACCTCATCTCGCTCGTACTTTTGCTTCCGGCGTTGGGCTGATCCCTCATCCCGGAATCTCTCTGATCAGGACACCTCTGAAGCTCAAACCGTTGCCTACGAGCGTCGTGGTTGCGAGGTTCAGAAGGCCCTATGTTCTACTTAAGGAAATACAGGAATTCATTGATTGACTCCTTAAGGTGTGTAACAGTTTTGTAAGCACTAAAACGGAAAACAGTTAAAAAGAAAAGGTGGTATAACTTTGAAAACAATATAATCCTGATATAAGAAATCTTATAAAAACAATATATTTAACTTGTAATTCCCTTTTCCGTTTCGTAATATTAAAACTTAATTGATTATCTCTGCCAATGTGTTGGCAGTGGAAGTGAAAGGGAAGAGAGAGACAAAGAGAAGAGTGATATCTCTCCGCTCTGAAATTGATTTAGAATTAAATCTCAGTTGCTCGAGCCTTTAGTTTCATTCTGTCAACATTAGTAATGTATAGTTCTAAACGTCAAATGTGCACTGATAATCTAGCGGTTGTAAGCAAACATCCAATGGAACAAGGTATCACATTTACTTTCCTTTCATGATCTTATCTTTTTGTTTTCTTTTCTCACATTCAGCATGTTTATTACATTCAATTTCCAATTGCCATGCCAATGAGCTTGTACACAAAAACTGATGTAGTGCTCTTTGTTTTTAAAATAAATGTGAAATTAATAAAACGTTAAATGAATCTCTGTATACATTTTAATTTAGCTAAATATCGAGTAAGTGAACGTCCACTTTTATTATTGCTTTCTACTTGAGGGAATTTATTTTAAAAAGGCGAATAATTTAGCATTTATATTAAAATATTTTATAATTCTGCTAAACCTTGTCTATATTAGTATTGTCGTATGCTAATTCAGGCGCCTTTGATCGCTCAGCTATCATAGAAAATAAAAGCGGTATGCATACCTGTGTTACTAACATTTCATCAAAATGGCTTGAGTGCCATTATAACTGTACCGCGTTAGTACAAAATTATTGACTGATATACAATGACTTACATTGAAGACATTCAATAATATGCTTTGAAAGGGATAACCCGCATTTCTAGCAGATATTAGAGCGCCCTACATAATCCCAATGGGAAGTGACAGGGAAACGTCAAGTATAATATTGTTATCGGAGATACTTATGTCTTAAACGATTAGTTTCGTGACTGATTGTTGTACAGCGCATAGCTGATATCCGGAAGCTACGGTCTATTCTTATCTGAATGCTCGACCTAATCCTTTGTCATGCTATCGCCGAGTTTACAGTGTTATCTTGCGGCATGTCTTTCTTCCCGGGCCTGCCGTTTCTTTGATTTAAAGTCACTTTAGAAAACCTTCATCCAAAGAATATGTTCACTTAGCCAGTACCTGTACGGCTTGGCTTCTACCAGTCTGCCAGTAAAATATCAATTTCAGATGTAGAGAATGTACTCCATTGTCACTTTTTTTTTTTTTTTGCTCATACTCGTGGGGAGGGCTATGCCATCTATAGGGAGCGAATTTATAGACACTAAAATGTGTGAAATAGGCAGGCCAAAGCACTAAAATGGTCAAAATAGGAACTTAAGTAGGCACTAAACACTTAGAAATGCATAATTTTAGTAAACTGGCTCTTAAAATGCACTATAAATGCACTATAACAAAATGACAATCATCGCAAAATATGCTGTAACAAATTCCCTAAACACATACTATTTTGCGGTTCCCCAGGCGAAATAGTTCTACATCTATTCCAAATTTCATAAATGGCTCCACAGTAAGTTAAAATGGCAGATATTGTCGTATAATTAAAATACATGCAAATTCACTTCAGTAAGTAAGAACCATAATGTGCAGAAGAACCATGATTTTTTTTTTTTTTTTTTTTTTTTTTTGTTTGTAATTTACGTCCTTCAACGTTAATTCATGTCGGACGATGAATGGAATGGATAAAATTAAACTCAAATGAGCCCAGGGTCCATAGAGGTTAGAGTTACCCGACATTCGTCTCTTAGAATAAGGGAAAAACCTGGAAAAAACATTATCCAGGTAGCTCACCCTGACCGAGATTCGAACTCGTGACCTCTTGAACGTGAGGCAGACACGGTACCATCTGCGCTACCGATGTGGGCGAAGAACAATGTGTGAAGAACCATGTGTGAAATAATTAAGTATGTCATATAACAAAAAGATGGCTTTTGGGGGGTGGAGGGCTTTAAGCTGAAAATTGAAGTATCTGAAGCATTTGTTAGATTTGTTTCCAATGTATACCATTTCTTTTTGTGAATGATCAGGAATGGAGTAATACCACGTTTCAGCTTTCCAGTTTCATTAGTTTATGAGGAATTAACAGTTTATGTCTAAATTGCAAGCGATTTTCAAAATGTCTCACATACAGTGATTTTAAAAATTAACACTTGGCGTATAAGTTCCTGCACCCATTTTAACCTGTATCTATGCGAAATATTTGTCTTCGCCATATCAACGAAAGGAAAAATATAATCATGCCTATTTAACAATTTTTATTAAGCGTTTTCAGTAGGAGTAAAGACTAATAATCCTTTACAAATCAAATAACAAAGCACAACAAATGTAAATGGGTACACTTAATATGCAGTTGCCCTTACAGGCATGTTTAGAATTGCATACAGATTAATAGAAAACTGTATCCTGTGAAACATTTTGAAGTTAGGAAAATGTAGAAAATATAGAATCTTAAAAATCTGAGTATAAAATTACAAAATAGCAGCTACGATACAGGTGTAGGGTTATTTAAATAGTCATGTGACGTTTTCTGTAATATCGCTAGAAAAGAAATTTAATATAATTTAAGTATGTCTATATTAATTTTAAGACAAGAAACTAAATTTGTGATTGTTGTAAGTTTTGAGCCAATTTGCACAGATGTGTTTCCTTAATAGAAACTATTTTTGGCAAGATGTGAAATTCAAAATGCATCACAGCAATCTTAATATCACTTGAAATGATGTCACGATACGTCAGAAGGATACAAAGCACAGAACAAAAATTAATTAAAAGCTAAAGCTAGCGAATCCTAGATTTTTTAATAAAAACCCTAAATTCCCCATTGTCGATTAAGAACAAATAGTAAAGCACAGCTTTTTAGTAAGCGTTTCCCTTTCGTTCAAACAGAATTACAGCAATTACGGCATCGTGAAAAGAATTTTCTTACCTACCTTTATAAAGGCATTTCAGTAACGTTTTACAGAAAGAATTAAGATTTATTGGTCTGCAGTTTCATTTTCAATTTTGGAAACAACACCGGAGGTCTCCAAACAAATGATTTCACGATTCTTTGAGATACAAGTCGAAAAACTAAGCATGGGAAAATAACAATTTTTTTCATGTATGTGTGTATATATACACACACACACACACACACATATATATATATATATATATACATATATATAATCTTAGTCTGTGTAGGCTAGCTAATTAAGCGCTGACCTTGCAAGTTTAAGTTGTAACCTGAACAGAGTCCCAGAGTGCTGATTTTAGGATTGGGTAAAACAACAGTTTCGTGTCAGTAGATTTACACACATGTAAAAGAAATCTTACGGGAGTAAATTCCTGCTTACCAGCGGTACAGATTATGATCTGATATGATTGTTAACAATTGACACCATCAATAATTTAATTAATAATCCCTCCCCCAAGTATTACTGTTAGCTCAAGAACTAAGCCTTTACACCGGCACAAAAATATAATGCTAGTGCATTGAAACTGCCGAAAGGTAATACTCGTAACAAAATTGTGAAATCCAGTACACTCAGTTTGCAAAACTATAAGTTTAAAATAAATAATATTGTAACTTTGCAGGTTCGTGAAATTAAAAGTGCAATTGCACAGGTCAAAAATGTTCTCTATTTCTTCCGAATTACAGCTGGAACACTTGCCGATTACACAGAATTGCGTAATGCACACAATTACAATCCTTCAGTTCGTTTGTCACAGTCTCTACACTCACAATTACGTACAACTCCTCTCATGCACTTACACAGTCTTCCGGTCCGTTCACTCACTCGGCGCTCCTCACGGCTGCTCGGCAAGAACTAAGCTGACTTGCCAACTGCAGGCCTTATATAGGAAAGATCGCCGTTTCTGGAAGGTTCGCGGCGCGCAAAATTATCCCGAGGTTTCCAGACGTCTGGTGGGAGGGGAAAGAGACGGTACAGGGCTCGTGCCGCTCTCCTAATCATCCCTTCAGTTAGTGGCACGAGATAAATGGGAAGGCGTGGCCTCAATGCTTCCCGTCTGGCCCTACTGTCGGCCGGTTCTATCGGGAATCCCGACGTTCGGAGACAATATTATAATCAAGATGAAATGCACTAGACGGGCTTGTTTAACCATTCCTACTAGTACCTGAGCATTTCTTACATTTTTCCATGACGTCATTCGCACATTGCGACACCAACCTGGTTAAACTCCATTTTGTATATCCAATGTGCAACATTAGGACCTTTCTCTTCCTCGAAAACTTCATGTTAAAACCAACAAATGCAAAAGCTGTTGTCACAAATCACAAGCAGAAAAAAGTCGGCAATAATATGAAAAATACCCCAAAACGTATGAAATAGGCATTTATGGGCACTAGAGAACTAGGAAGTTATGCTAATAATTGTAGGAAACTTGCTTATAACTTAAAAGCCTACGTTTCTGAACAAGGGAATAAAATAGGCAAATAGGGCAAAATCCACCCCCTGGTCATCATATGTCTCCAAAATGTAATGAATACCACGCAAAGTAATTCTGCATAAATGGTTAGATCTTCAACTAGTATTAGTTTGAGAAAGCTCACTAAAGGAGGCGACAGAGAAAGCAGCAACGGCGTATAAAAATATAAAAACCTACATAAAACATCTCTTTGATTAGCTTAGGCTAGGTTAGGTTACACATAGAAAGAATATCAGCCAAACTCCAGTCGTTACTAACAGTTGTGCAAGGTATCCGGAATATCCTTGAAGCTGCTTACATTATTCGTAAACCCTTCCTGAATATTGGAATACCGCACACTACAACATCAGTGCCTAATGAACTCTGCCTTCAGTGCAACTTGTAAACCTTCAGAATAAGGTATTAATGTGGCAAATTTTGATTTCAGCATCTGCCTGCTGATAGATTGAGAGCTAATCTTACAAAACACCAGGGTTACCGTATACACCACACTCACCCGATATTTGCATAGGGCCTCAGCGTAAGTAAATGAAAAATGCGTGGATCTGACATTCATAATTTTTTTTTCTTAACGCTCAAGAGAACATGAATTATTCTGTCAATTATGGAACTAATTCTATTAAAATGTCACTTAACTTAGTTTAAGAAATTAAAAATTATGTGGCGAGAAGTATCATCTTCGGGTAAGGCTGTTCAGGATTCCGAAGTCTACAAAGTTAGATTTGTGAGTCACTGCTACAGCAGTGTTGATGTATCGGGCAACCAATCTGGAAAGTGCATACTTGCCAATAACAAGAACTTCAGTGCGAAGATATCGCAAATTAGATCGTCCAGTGAAAATTTATATGTTTTGTTCGGTCGGATCATAGTGAGGGAAATAAACAAGCAGGGTAAGAAACATGCGTGTCGTAAAATTGTTTAGCAATGAAGAGCACTTTAGTTACATCGGAATATCATGACCGCATGTTCCTAAATCATCAGTGCGCCAACGCACCTCTTCATCTCCCATCCGTTCCCTCAGAGTACCATACTGCGCAAACTCCAGAAAGAGCTCATTTATAGGGTGTTATATCCCCATTCACCATGAATTCTACGTCAATTTATATAATTTTTTCACTTTTAATGTCACCTCACGCTGTTTTCGCTACATTAAAAAACCAACAGCTTATATCAAGTGGGCGTAGGGTAGAGAATTTCACTGTCGTTTGAAATTGTGTTTTAAGGCACGTGCAGATGTTTGCCGTAACCGAATCAAGATGTAAGAAGCAACGTATAGGACAGGATGATTCTGAGAGAATGTTTTCGTTATCTTCTTACTTTAGGACTTAAGAGACTTTTGCAGACCTTAGCCCATACATATAAGAGAAGAAAAAACTTTGTGGCGCTAGGGCGTTGTTTGAGCTGAAATCTGTTCCGGTAGAATCGGGTTATTGTCGCCACGGAACACTACCTCACAATGCAGTGAATAAAGTGCACGCCATTGATAACGGAGCGAAACGTGCAATAAATTTGACCAATGCTAAGACATTATATATTAAATAAGGAAAGTGGCTGAAAAGCCAAATATAAGTATGTAACAAAATGTATTAAATTAAACATGACCTGAATGATACTGGATATTACCTATATCGGACTGAGGGAAACTCTGGCATATGCTGTCTTCTAAAATCCACTGCTGAAGAGGACTAATACAAGTACAAAAATAAACATTAGTTAATCAAAAGTTGCGAAAATTATCCATAATCTACTTAATTTACCGCTCTGAAGCTTTTTCTAAAACGTGTTATAAATCTACGGATTATACGTCTTCATTCTAATATTAATAAATCTTCGCAATAGGGTTATATCAATAATTAAAAGTAATGTTTAATGCCCGCACCTTCCTCACATGCACTACTAATGGTATCCGCTGATTACGGAGACGTGAAATTAAATGATAAACATTAAAAGGAAACCTTCCATGTCTAAGAAAATGATACTACTCGGGCATTTGCCATTTATAAGACCTTAGGAAATCCTGCAGCAAAACATCTCAATCAGAGAGCAGAATCCTGGCTGGATTTGAACCGTACGCTTGCAGTTCAAGAGTCCGTTCATTCCTTAATGGCCTCGGCTGCTTATGTCAGCGAACCCAGGTGTTCCATCACAATTCAAAAAACAGTAAGCCGTATACGTGCTAACCGGCAGAAAGTGCTTAGAAGTATATCATAACAGTACAATATTTTAAGACTTGCTTTACAATATTTCAGATATTTGCAATTTTATAAGGCATTGCAATTTTACCATGTCGGTTTTTGATGAGATTACAATTTGGAGTAATGATTGAGGTCATCTAGATATTAGAGCATAGTATATGCCACCCACACAGCTTTGTCTGGGACTGGCATACAGAAACGTGGGGAGGCAGCAGTTGTGTACAACCCACGTACTGAACTCAATCGTCGGTTACGATGGAAACCACCGCATTACTATGTGCTCAGGATGAAAGGCACAAAGCTATTCTTAAATTAGAGCGTTCGAATAACAAACATCCTTTGTAAAGCATCAAGGCCTTCCCCCTCAAATCGATAGATTCAGAGAAAGATTAGTGTTCAGAAGTCGTAACTTTATTAAACGATATGCGAATATACTAAGAGTAATGATAAGAGGTCCATTTTGATAGCTTTGAATGACCTTTAATGTTCTTACATCAGTGGATGGACAGTTTAGGTAACTGATAAAGGTGGACAATGCACTGCTGTTGCCGATCATATCAACACTTCATCCGAGTTTGGCAGTCTTTTGGTATGGTTGTAGTTTATATGGTTACGTGGCTTACAATATTTTTCTATGACATTGATAACTATTATTTCGGGTTTTTCTTAATGCTCAAGAAAGCTTTGGGTAGCCAGCTCTGTAAATTCTGGGCTAATTGGAGGAATTATGCACCTCTTATGCTCCTTCAGGTTATTGTCAGCGATTAAGCTTTGCTCTCAGGTGAAGACTTTACAAGTTCTTGAAACACCCAGACTTAGGTGTGTGTGTGTGTATGTGTGTGTGTGTGTGTGTGTGTGTGTGTGTGTGTGTGTGTGTGTGTGTGTGTGTGTGTGTGTGTGTGTGTGTGTGTGTGTGCATTTATCCTTGATATTTGTGTGCTGTTCTAATGCCTGCCGGCTTTGTTGTACTTTGCTCTTCAGGTGGTGGGATGACGCAGGGAAGTTCTGAATGCACGTATAAGAACAAATACACATAGTAAGTTATTGTTTTTTGCACTAAACTTATATTCATAACACGGGTAAAATATTTAAGTTTAATAAATTACGTAGTGTGTGTCATTAGAATTTCTGGCGATGTGCATATGTATATACGTAACTTTCTTAAGTTTCCGCAGAACTATCTGCTAAACATATCTGTAATTGAAATAGTGAGTTGTATGCTATTAATCAGGGGCGGTTCCTCCATAAGGTTGCAGGTTTGCGCTACACTCACTTATTCTGAATATACAACAGGTGCATTTTGCACATTAAAGCTGTACTTGTTTGCATTGTTTTATATACAAATATGTTTCAATTACGCTTATCGTCTGTAGCTGCCCATGACCGCAGACGTCGAAATAAACAGTGATTAGCTGTAGGAGCCGCAGGTTTGCAGTGAAGAGTTAACCTAAGATTTCGCCCAAATGTAGGCTCTCTGAGGGGGTTGCGGGAAGGTGAAGAGATGGGAGGAGCTTCTTATACATTGCTTAAATGGAGGTTTATAAACCTAACTCCTCCTACTCTTAGCAACAGATATAGCGTGACCTTCAGGCTTAGCTTCTGTGTGCTCTGCTTTTCGAACACAGGGAGAATTTAATTAAATGCATGGAGGTTATTCAGAAGAGAGCTCTGTTAAACAACAACGCCACACTTGTTCAGGCTTCTGAGTTTATGGCCACTGTGAAAGATTATAATTTAGTATTCTGGCTGTCTTTCTTCTACAAGATCATGCCACATGTGGACATTTTGTACAATCAGCTGCAGAAACGAGACTGCAATGCAACATTTGCCATCGCCCAGCTAAACGCATTTAAAAGGAAAGTGCAAAAGGTAAGAAATAGCTGGATATCAAGGAACACGAAGAAACTGCAATTAAGAGGAGAAGAATAGAAGATCATAATGTGAAAAGAAGAGAAGCTCTTGAAGTATGTGACATTCTTAGAGAAGCAAAGGACAGATTTAGCTTCACGGGGCATCTGGTAGCCTCAACTTTGTTTCATCAAGAAAATTTCTAAGACATTTCCAGAGGATTCCTTAGAGGAACAATAAGATTCTATCCTTTTATAATTGGAACAAAAATTCGTAGAGAACTGACTGTAATTTACAGTCGAGAGGAATTTCGTGGAATGTCCGGCGCTTTGTGTTTGATGGACTTCAATAAGGAAAACAATTTATGTACTACATTCAGCGAATATGTCAAACTCCTCCGAGTACTGTTAACTATGCCAATGTCTACCGCTGAAGCAGAATGCTGTTTCTCAACTTTAAAAAGAAAAAAAAAACTTTCCTTAGGAACACAATTTCACAGGACCGATTGACAGCATTAGCAATGCTTTCAATTGAGAGAGAGAGAGAGAGAGAGAGAGAGAGAGAGAGAGAGAGAGAGAGAGAGAGAGAGAGAGAGAGAGAGAGAGAGAGAGAGAGAGAGAGAGAGAGAGAGAGAGAGAGAGAGAGAGAGAGAGAGAGAGAGAGAGAGAGAGAGAGAGAGAGAGAGAGAGAGAGTTTGTTATGAAGATCAGCAACTTCAACGCAAAAGTTATCGATAGATTCGCCAGGTCTAAGGAGAGTACAGCAGAGAATCTGTATAATTAGGTGAGTCATTACTACTCTGTATTTTATTTTTCATTTGTGCACCACCAACAATTTAACCCACCACCCGCCACTGCAAATATTTAAGTTTAATAAATTACGTAGTGTGTGTCATTAGAGTTTCTGGCGATGTGCATATGTAAATACGTAACTTTCTTAAGTTTGCGCAGAACTATCTGCTAAACCTCTCTCTAATTGAAATAATGAGTTGTATGCTATTAATCCGAATGCATATTTACATTTTTTGTTTAAATATGAATGTTTATTATGGCAGTGTACACAAGATCTTCACAAAGTCTATAGAGTAAGACAGCAGCACGTAGAACTGAGAATTTATTCCTGAATTTGCCAAACGGCGTGTCCAAATTTGGTTTTAATCATCATACTTGAATCTTATTAGCTAGTGAACTTCTCAAATTTAACCGCTGTACGCTTTCATGACGTAGGCAGACTAGCCGAACTAACTACATTTTAGCGGCTATCTACGTAATTATGTATTTATACTGCTATAAATGTTATATTTAAACAACATAAAATGATGAATAACATAATAGCTAATGCACGGAGTTCTTGCACTATTAATTATTATAGGTGACGCTCCTGTCTTAAAGCTACTGGAATAAAAATGAAGTAAACCCTTGAAGTTAAAGCTGACTGTTATGATTCTTAAATGTAAAATAGTTCTCACTCACAAAAGCTTAAAATAACATAACTTTCTATTTACGTATACAGAAACAGTTCTGCTAAATTAGACTGAACGGTCATATGTGGGCGGAAATAAACCGAGAAACAGCTATTTTCTATTTGCTTTTCTTTTTAAAATTCAAATCCTAAATCTCCATTCATTCCTTTCATTCATCTTCATTCCTTTTCCATTCGGAAATTTCTGTGACAAAAGCTGTATGGAACGAGGTCACATAAAAAGCAGCTGTTGCCAATTTTAGCTGTATTCCCTACAAAACCAGGTCTATATTTTCCATATAAATTACGTGCTAATAATACCTCCATTAATTAGCTCGATTGAACAGCCCTGAGTGCTAACTGGATTGCCGCGAAGGGGATGAGGGCCGAGTGCTCCGTCTATATGCCTGCCGGAATGACGAACAGGTATTAGGCAGGTACGGGGGCGAAAGAGGATATCATCTGTGGATTGTCTGTTAATAAAGAAAATTAAACAAGGGTTGGAATGCTTTTATATAATTAAATGAAACCGTGATAATGCCTTCTAATGATCAGAAGGGGAGTTCCAAATCCCATTAATGTCGAAGAGTTTGCTTTGCAATATTTTTTAAAAAAAAAAGGCTAATCTTGTTTCCGGAAAGGCACACACACAGAGACACACATACCTACTAAGAGAAGTGCAGCAATATGTGATACACTTCGTTAAAACCAACTGTAAAAGAATTCACTGTTTTATGGGGTTTGTTTTTGAGGAACTTAATGAAAATGTAAGCGGTTCTTGTGATGTTTACGACCGTGCTGTACAATTATACTATAGGGCTAATATCCCTAAATATGTATTTTGCTGTAACAGTGTACAATGGTGACAGTAAATAAGACATAAGTGAAGTACGAAACTGAATCAGATAGTACTAATAATCAGAGAGAAATTTGTAGAAAGATGCAGAGAAAAACAGTTTTGCGCAATGGTAGGTCACACAATACAACAAATTAAAAGAAGCGTTACACTCATACACAGAGCTAGGTTTGTAGAATCTTTATTATGAAATCAATGTACGAGTTTCCTGTTCCTGTGATGTTGCAACATTTGAAAATGATAAGCGAATACCAAATTTGTTATATACGTTTATACTGCACAGAAAACTACTAACAATAACATAATTCAATGAAGGGTTATTGAACATGGAGTGGCGGTGTTTAAAGGCAGTATTAATATTAAGAATCAGAAATACTGGTATTGCACCATCACTAGTTAAAGGTAATAAATGATTTTTGCTTAGAAGAGTTTGCTTTATTGGTATGCAATGTACTGTTCAAAAATTTAGGTATAAAATGCTTCTATTTTCAGTGAAATTTACTTTTCAGCAGAACGCTGTTGTTTCTCATAATGGAAATATTATCCAGAAAAAGTAAATCCCGCAAAAAATTAAAAACGTCAAAAAATAATTTAAAAACTGCTAAAAGAAAAAAGAAAAGAAACCTAGAGTGTCCTGTCTAACACTGAACCAAAATGAACATATACCAGGTGGCCCAACTACCCCGTCTTTCAGGTGAGCAGATATCCCTTCGTGCGTTAAAACAGTTGTAGAATCCAATGGGATACATCCAGCTCAACGGACGGCAGTGACAAGACTGTATTTTCTTCTTCAGCGAACGATCCAAGACAGTTCCCAGGCTTGAACTGGCGTGTGGAGTACGTTATAATAGACAAGAACAGCGTGAACAACCGGAAAAGCCTTAGAATGCTTCTCGTTTGTATTAGTCTTTTTTTCTCTCCAGAGAATAGACTAACTCTTTAAATTGGCAATTTATTGAATAATTTTCATTTGACTTGTCCGTAATTACCCATAGCTATTTTTACATTCTCCACTACGTAATTACAGAATGAAGAGAAATATTACATTCCAGAGCCCACCTCGGGAGCGTGGTGGTAGCGTGTCTGCCTCACGTTCAAGAGGTCCCGACTTCGAATCTCGGTCAATGTGAGTTACCTGGATAAGGTTTTCTCCAGGGTTTTCCCTTATACTAAAAGGCGAATGTCGGGTGACTCTAAGCTCTGTGGACCCTGGGATCGTTTGAGAATCATTTCACCCATCCCATTCATCGTCCGATATGACTTAACGTTGGAGGACGTAAAATTTTGAGTGGAAATACAGTATAACAGTATCCGTGTACTCGTCGTGTGATGTTATTTGAGCACTGGGATTACATAAGCAATGAATGGGCGATTCTTTTGCTTCGTTTGAATTCAAACCTTTTATGTCGTCTTGCGCTACGCGTGAGAGAGGCACAGTCAGGCAGTGCTATGTAAACGTATTGGTCTCCGTATTATGCTACTAACATGTGAAATGTCTCTAAGGGACACAAGAGATAGTGTGCAAAACGATAGCTCATGAGCTATGAAATAAACTTAGCCTGTAATAGGGACATGAAATTGCAATGAGTAAATCAAAACAGCATAGTTAAGCAAAGCTTCGATAACGCTAACGCAATATTGCTTCATGTCTGTTTACCTTGAGCTGAAGACCCGGATCTGTCACTTTAATGATTAGATTTATCCTACAAGGAGTACAGGGATTTAATAATAACTATGATAAGGAATCCAGTAATATTACTGATAATAACAATAATAATGTACACAAGAGCAAGATTAATATAAATAATAATGGAGTAATAGCAATAATAGAAAGCGTGAATATGCTACTAAAACACAATGTGCCCTCAATTTTTGCATGGTTTTCTTTACAGTACTTTGCAATGCATACTTTTCCTAACATTAGATAATATCATCGTAATCATAATGCAAGGGATCTGATGCGCTGCACTCAAATGACTTTCTCTACTCTTGTAAAACTATTCTTACAAAATAAAAGAAATGTGTAGTGTTTAACGCCCGCTTTTACTACATACGGCACCGCAGGCGGTGACACTGATGATACATGAGATGAAGATGGAGCACTGGTGGAATGAGATGGCGGGGGAAACCGGAGGTCCCGGAGAAAACCCACCCAACGCCGTGTTGTCCACCACAAATCTCACTTTGCGGTCGCCTGGGATCGAACCCGGGCCGCCTTGGTGAGAGCCAAGCGGTCTAACCACTGAGCCACGGCGTGGCCTTATTCTTACAAATGCTTATTGCTCTATCAACTTCATGCCAATCGAGATAAACGTTATCTTATTGCTAATTTTTTTGTAGGTACAAGGTCAATATGTGAATGCTGCAGGCTTTAAGCGGTAGTCGACACTTTAAACAGCTGGTCGCTTTTAATGTCGTTTACAGTCTGTTCTCTTGGTACGGACAAATGTTAAAATGAGCATCGGCTTCCCATTTTAGCAAAAGTGTAAGTGTTATAAAATTCAGGAAAGAAATTGTAATATGGAATAGCTCAGAAACTGCTCACTCCACTAAAACAAAATTATCGGATATAAGTTGTGTGTTTTAACGAAATCTACATTTTTTCTGCAGTAAGAATTGGTCTATGTCTTAAGATATGTAATTTCTGCAAACATTATTCAGAATGTGGACCAATTCTGAGTATATTCTCAGAAAATTCAAGATATAAATTTCATTTGTTATGAAAATGTCTTAAAGACATTATTTAAAATAAAATTGTTAGAGGTACCTTTGAGAAATGCACAACTTTCGGAAAATCTTCCATGTGAAAGTATCCGGGCTGGGTGGGTTTCTTGAAAATCTTCTTATCGTGCACTTGGAAGATCTCAAAAGCACCAAGTTTGGTATTTAAGATACATTCTGTGTTTGAGTTATCTCATTCACAGACACATGGATACACTGACACAAACACATATACACACGCGCGCGCGCGTGCGCGTGGGTTTTTTCTAATTTTTTTTTCGATTCAGGGGATCAAAACTAATGTTTGGAATCGAACTTTTGTTTTTGAGTGGAGTGCTGTAGTTTTCCTAAGCATTGTAAATAGGCTCTTGATAATGTAAAAGAGCTATTGGTAGTTACGAAGAAGTTAAATAAACATTTCTCAATAAATTTCCTATCTAAAGTGTTAGTTTATTCTCTCTCTCGAAGAAAAGAGTCTAACATAAAGCAGAAAATATTGCAAGACTTTGTCAGTTGTTTACGCTCTTCTTGTCTATTATACGTACTACACACGCTAGTTTAACCCTCGAAATTGCCTCGTTGTCGCTCGCTGCAGAACAGAACTCGGTCACGCCACTGCCGTCCGTTAAACTGGATTTACCCCGTTGGATTCTGCAACTCATAACGCACAAACGTATATCTGCTTACCTGAAACACGGGGCAGTTGGGCCACCTGGCATGGTGTCAAGCTTGGTCTTTGAACACTCTAAAGAAAAGATGTGTTCCTCAATTTTCTCGACTTAGCTAACGCTATTTATCCAATAGCTGCCAACTTTGATTTTCTTTTATCTCTAAACAAAAGGCATCACACTATTTTACACTGCAGCAAGTGCTCAGGCTACATTAGAGCATATTAGAGGCAGGAATCATAATTTGGACAATATACTGAACAGTAGCGTCAATTTTGGCGTTAATTTTATAATTATTGCTGGCCATGCTGATGTCTTAGATTTCAATTTGTCACATTACGTTACCTCTGAAATTCAGGATTAGTTATGGCATTTGAGGTAAAATACTTCTATCGCTAGGTCTTATTCTTTCGGAACAGTTTCAATGAAGTATTTTGTCATTCGAGTAAAACTGAGAGAAAGTAGTAGAATGTGTGACGTTATACTTGCAGATTTTTAAGATTTATTTTTGTGCTTCAGGTTTTGCAGCAGCCATCTTGCAACTATGGCGACTTTGTTAATGATTGTACAAAAATAACAGTAACATTTCTGATAACCACATGTATGCGTTTATTCAAATGTATTAAGATGTTACATTTTCTTTGAATTGAAAATAACACATAAATTTCAAAATAATGCCATAAAATTTGAGAATACGTTACCCAGTACGTGCTAACTAAAACTTGTTATGTGGTTTCTTCTATAACTCACATGTGTTATACTACTAAGCTTTACAAACATTATTTTGTAAAGAGCAACTAACTTCTCTCTAAAAACTCTAACATTCGGTCTCAATAGGTATAAAAGTTTGAAGCTATCAAAATTAGAACATAAGAATGTCCTTATAAAATGTCTTTAAACGTATACTAAAATTTCCAACAGCAGAACCTTATGCAGAATTATATATGATGAAACATTTAAAAGCCACAGTTGAGTACTTCAATCTTTGGAAAGTCCACAGATTGGCTATCTTCACGCTTACTGTATAGACATCAGAGTCTCTAACTGCCTTTGTATTACCGTGGATAATTTCAGAGATTGCGAGTGTGTAGTGTTTAACGCCCGCTTTTACTACATACGGCACCGCAGGCGGTGACACTGATGATACATGAGATGAATATGGAGCACCGGTGGAATGAGATGGCGGGGTAAACCGGAGGTCCAGGAGAAAACCCTCCCCAGCGCCGTGTTGTCCACCACTATCTCACTTTGCGGTCACCTGGGATCGAACCCGGTCCGCCTTGGTGAGAGCCAAGCGGTCTAAACACTGAGCCACGGCACGGCCTTTTCAGAGACTGAACCAGTTTTACTACCAAAATATGTTATTCCTTATATTTACATGTCTTATATGCGAGATAAATACTTTGAGGAATAGTGTGCATTGCTGCAAAACTTATAACGTGTACTTCCAGTAACTTTTAATATCAACGATTTGTATTCATAGTGTCGACAAAACAAATCTATAGAAATTTAAAAGCGATTTTGTCGTCATTCTTAAGCTAGCGACTGCAAATTGCAAGTTGCTTTCTACTGAGTTCCTAGTGCCATCTATGCTCCCATTGGTTGAAGAACTTACCCAAAAGCCTTCGACATTTCTTTCTTTATCAGAAAGAATGGGGGAAAAGAAATTTATTTCCTTTGACTTCTGTGTTATCAGTGGTTGGGTAGGGGAGGTGCCGCAGAGGAGGGTTGGACATTGAAGGGCGGAGATATCTTCCTGAAGCTTCCTTGTAACTCTTTCTCCTTCCCCTTCTCTCTTCTTTACTTCCCCATCCTCACACCGTTCCATCAATTGAGCAGCTCTCTAGGAGCAATATAATAACAACATCATCCTAACCACTTCCTCCTGCCCCTTTGGTTGCTGCATTCTCATGTTCCATCAGCGGAATAAAGTTTGAAGATTACTTTAAGACAGTAGTCAGTTTATGACATACTGTATATGACAGCAAAGAAATCTGGTGCACAATTACAAGTTAACTCACTACACAGTGTGCCATACTGAGAGAACTTCAGCATGGCTCCAATAGTTGATACAATGTGTTTAATGTTCTTAAAATTACCTACATAGATTTTTAGGAAACTGAACAGTGCACTAACTTTACAGCTCGCAAAACTTTTAAAGGTGTTCTCATTTATTATGTCGTGCTGTTTACTGTATTTACTTTCCATCTTTGAATATTGTACACTGATATCACGGCCTGTAACCTTCAAATAGAGCTCAATTTTCCACTCCAATGTTACAGTAAGTTTGGCTTCTCTGTCTAATTTAAAATATAAACTTGCAATATTTAACGTTTTAGGGCTGTGTAATTATGAACATAATTCTGATATTCTGGACTGGAAAAAAATATCCGAAAAGTTGTAAAGCGGAAAGGCTGTAGGGTAACAGTCGCTATGAGATAAGATACAGCGTGTTGATTAAGCTTTTATTTTGTTCTGGGTGAACACTAAAGCACTATAATAAGTTTCGCATTGTAATACTTTGTATGATGACAGATGTAATAGGACTGATTAGTGTCACTACGTATGCATTATGATCAATGTCCTTTTTATCTTATATTGTGAAACTTCCTGGATTCTAAGATGGTAATAGTCGTCTTCAGTGGAACTATTACAGTAACGTACACACATATAATGAATGGTTGACTTCGCATTGTGTACCAGTAGTCATTATTTGAGACAGGATTTAAGCCCTAGTCGATTAAGCTACATTTTATAATGACTGGCAAATGATGTCAGATATAAGTTTGATTCGTTCAACCCTTCTGCAAGCTCTTGTTCCGCTCCTCAACATTGGTGTTTTGGTACCAACTTTCTACTCTGTAATTTTCTGCTCAAAGTTTTACATACCAATTACAGTTTTCTCCTATATGATTAAAGGAAATTGCACATTCAACTGTTTAGTTCAATCATTTAGACTTCAAGGAAAACCTCCAATACGTGTTTGAAGAGAAATAAACATGTGAGGAATGCTCTCTTCTTCTTTATGAACTATCTGTCACATAATCAGGCATTTTTGTTGGCCATTCTCTTTCGTTTGCCTTTTCCCTAAGAATGTAATGTATTTCAGCTTTGGGAATGCGTTATGGACTCATGCTATGCAGCTGTTGTCTTCAGCTCTCCTGGAAATATTGTACTAGAGTAATTCCGCCTTCAATTCCTACTTAGTATAATAAAGAGTCCTTAAGATGCATTTCATTCCTGCAAAAGTTGTTCCTTTTTTTAGCCCAATCCTCACTTATCTAACACAGGAGAAATCTCGCGAAAGTTTTGTGTAGTCCTAAGCAAGTGTGTGTATGCATTAAAGAAGATTTGAACCCACCTATAATTCCGTTTGATTTTATTGATATTTAAGGTTTTGTATTTTATATCAATTTAATCAATAAATAACCGTTCATAGCCCAAATATTTACAATATTTTTTGCCTCCTAATGTCGTCGATCTTGTACAACATTTTCTTCAAATTTGATATATCTTTTCCTTTATTTAAGATTTACATAATAAAATGTGCATATTGCTCTAATGTACTCTTTTGTGTAGTTTGTATGTAGATTATTGTAAATCATTTTATTACATATTATTAATACTGTACAATCTACAAAGGAAGTGCGTTTAGGGACTTTCCTACAATTCAACTTGTGTATCCATGTTTAAGTCCTTTAAAACTGTCAATCATTTGGTTAATGAAGATTGTGAGGAATAATGTAGAAAGTCTACTACCTCGCCTTATATCTACATTTACAAATGCTGATGTGTTTTCAGCTTAAAGGTGATACCGTTATTTCTGTAAACTTTACACATATTTTGAATGATTGGGTAGTTCTGGAATCTTGTCTTTTGCTAGTTTTGCAACAATTTTTGTTTCTACCTCGTCGAATGATTTCATGGAAAATAAAAATTCTTGATTGCTTTAATATTCAATCTTATATGTTTCTGAATGTCAAAAAATATAAATAAAAAGTATAAAAATATAATATCAGCAAGACCTGCCTTTGCGAAACCCCATTTATCCCTCACCCATAAAATGTCCACAAAACGTGTAACCTTTTAGCCTGAATTTATCAAATTTAATTTCTCTATACCTTTCACACTGTTTCTTTATATGGTTCTTAAGACATCTACGGCAATGTGTTTGTTGGGGACTTTCATGCCCAAATTGTACTTCAAAAAGCCTCAAATCTATAAAATAAACGCTGACTATATAAATTATCTCGGTTAACAGTTTCCTTTATTTCTTTGTCCAAAATTGTAATAATCATATAGTTTTTGTCTCTCTTATTATACCATTTACCAAATTAGAAACAAAGTTTCTCAAGGTTCTTAATATTATCATGCAGTTGGTTATAGCTCACTTCCGATGACAAGTAATTTGATCCTGAAGCTTCCATGAATTTACAATGTTTTATGTTCTTCACTTTTCAGTATAATTAGATGTTTTATATCACCATTCCATTGGCGAACACCTCTCTTCTTATACCCCTTTCTCATTTTTCCTGGACTCTTTGTTGCAAACTGTGCCAAAATGATCTAAATGGATTTCCACTTATCCTTAGCGGTGTCTTGTGTTGGAAATGATTCCATCATATTGTGTATCCTATTTCGATGTAGTCAGACTGTAATAAGATCACATAATAGACAATTAGCAAGGAGTTTTCACAGCCCAGGATGGTCCGAGTTAAATGTGACTGGTTCTCTTGTTGTTGAAACTGTTACATTAATTTAATATTGTTTACTACCGATTATGTTCTGAAGTTTCTGGCCACCAATGTTGTAATATTTGTGTTGTGGTATTGCATAGGCTCACGTCCAGGTCTGTTCATTCTTTACATCTTACTTACCATATGCATGCTGTTCCTACAGAAAGACCAACCGTGTGTTCAACCCTACAATCATTAATAGCGTTAATTGAAAGCTTACCTCAACGGTTGAAGAAACGTTGAGCTCCAATAAGATTCTTTCCTGTAGCTTTCCTGTCCTGTCTGTTCGGTACATTTTCAATTTCAAAATTAAAAATATCCCTTCACTATGTAACATATGCAATTATAGTTGTAATTAAATGAGATGCGTACTTCACTTTCTATCCAACAATCATACCGGTCACAAACACCATTAGTAGAATCTGTTATAATTTAATAGCTTAACAAGACCACAAGTTATCAAACAACTGGTTTTCTTGATATGCGTATGTTGGTTGGTGTGAGATATCTAACTTACTTTTTATTAAATCAAATACAAATGATGCTACAACAGATTTAGAATTTGTAATCAATATTAGATTAGACAGTGCATTCATTATGTTCACTGGTGACTGCTGAGACCCATGAACATAGAATATGAAAGGATACATACAATTATGTTACGCATGGACCCAAATGTTATTTATTAACCAAGAAAACAATAAATTGCAAGAATATGTAAGAGCAAACAAAATTGAATAATAGAATAAGTGATTTACACGGTAAAGGTAACACCCAAACGAAAGTTGGAGCTTTTCAGGAGCTTAACATAAAAAAGCGTAAAATACCTTTGTAATGTAATATGTATTTACAGATTTACAGATATATCATAATTAGTTTAATATTTGTGTTTAGAACGTGGCATTTTCGCCTACTTATATACTCAGAATCTGAAACGTTACCGAGCGGGATGGCTCTGGCGGTTTCATCTGTGGCCCGCATTCGTTAGGCCCGGTTTCGATTTCCGTGGCCCACCTACCTCACCCATGAGATTTTTCGACAGTTTGCTCTGGTCACCAGGCAAATGCTGGGTAGGCTAATTACATCCACAGAATTTCCCGTCCTTTCATTTCATCTCCATTATCATTTCACACCATCTCTCATCTGGTGGTCTCTTTCAGGATATAAGTGTGGCGGGTGTCACGGCGGTGCATGGCAGGATGATATGCGCTGAGTGAACTACTTCCTCCTACGGTAGGTCAGTTACAGGTCTCCGAACTGGCTGCTGGGACTGCTTCCGAACCACAATAGAGGGAATGTCCGTTGTCCTTGCCTAACGCGGGAGGATTCCATCTAAATAAAAAAAAAAATTGGGTCCCTGCCCTGTGCACGTCGTGTTTCTTTCGACGGCCGCCCTCTGTCTTCTCTCGCCTCATTCTTCCTCCCGAGGATGCCCCACTTGGGTGCATAAGTACAATAGAGCCACACCCGTCGATTCCCTTCTTAGGAATCCTAAATCTTAATCTGAAACGTTATATATTTAGAAGCTCGCTTTCACTGCATGCGGCGCCACAGGCAATGAAAATGATGATACATGAGATGAAGATGGAGCAACGGTGAAATGAGATGGTGGAGAAAATCGGAGATCCAGGAGAAAACCCGCCCAGCGCCGTGTTGTTCACCACAAATGTCACTTTGCAGTCACCTGGAATCGAGTCCGGGTCGCCTTGGTGACAGCTGAGCGGTCTAATCATCCAATTATGGTGCGGCCTAGCTTGATCAACTTATAGGTTTTGAACATTATTGATTCCTTTTGTCCTTCTTTTCTAATATTGCTCACTTTCCTGCCGCAGCTTTATTTTTCATTCCTTATAAGGTCCATGTTTTCTACTGACTCGTACAAAGTTAGTTATCTTTAATTTAGTTAAATATCTGGGAAAATGCGTACTTGCCAATAAAGCAACCTGTTTTTTGTTTTATTTATGCCCGCCTTTAACTTCAATGGTCATATCGGCGGCCGTTCTCCTTTGGAACATATCGAACGTGTTAACTCGTATTCGTTGGGTCTTAATCATTAGATCACGCACACATTTGCACTCTCTTTCATACTTCCAGACTCTGGGGAAGATGAACTATCTTGGTCGGAGAAAAATCCCCACCCTCACCGCCGGGAATCAAATCCGGGACCCCTAGCACGGCAGGAAGGTGCTCTACCGACTGAGCTACGGGGCCAGCCCATAAAGGAACTTCACTGCGAAGATATCGCAAATTAGATCGCCCCTGTGAAAGTTTGTTTCGTTTGACCGGATCGTAGTGAGGGAGATAAACAAGCAACGCTAAGAAATATATGTCTGCGTAAAATTGTTTAGCCATAAATAGCTCTTTATTTACCATCGGAATATCATGACCGTAAGTACCTAAATCATCAGTCCGCCAACGCACCTCTTTATCTCCCATATCCTTTCCCTCTGGAATACCATACTACGCAAGCCTCAGAAAGAGGTTCGTTATAAGGTGCTATGTTTCCTTTCACCATGAATCCTAGGTTAATTTGTATAATGATTTTCTTTTCAATTTTCGTGTCACTTCAAGCTACTTTCACTACATTACTAAACCAACAGCTTATACAAACTGGACTTAGAATAAAGAGTTTCACTGCCGTTTGAAATTGTGTTGTCAGGTATGTGCAGTGGAAGTTCGCCGCAACAGAATCCAGATGTAAGAAGCAGTGTATAGGATAAGATGATCCTGACAAAATATTTTCGTTACCTGCTTACTTTAGGACTTAAGAGGGCTTTGTAAAGGCTAGCCCATGAGTATCATAATGAAAAAATAAAGTTAAGTTCGACCAGTGTGTTTTTTTTGTCCACATTTGTAGCTGAAATCTTAGCCGGTAGATTCAGATTAATGTTGTAACTGACTTACAATGTTGTAAATAAAGTGCATATTATAGAAAAAGAAACGAAACCAGAAATAAATTTAATTAACGCTTAGTCATTGTGTATTAAATAAGGAAAGTTTCGGCAAAGCCAGATGAAGGTATGTAAAAATGTATAACATTAAACATGACCTGAATGATAATGGTTAGTACACCATAGGGCGGAAAATTTACATATTATGTTGTCTTGTAAAGTACACTGGATTCTACTTATTCTATTTAATTATTCCACCTATTATACTTAATTTGGCGCCATTAACGCTCCTTATTATACATAATTATAAACCTACGAATTTCGTTTTGATCCTAATATTTCGGAATAACGTTATGACAATGTTTTAAAAGTAAAGTTTAATGCGAGTGTTTCCTGCACAGGCAGCATGATGGTAACTTCTGATAAGGATGACGTAAAGTGAAACGATAATTATTAATAGGAAAGGTTCCAGGTTGAAGAAAAGGGTACTTCCCGGACATTTGCCAGTTGTGAGGTCTTAAAAAAGAACCTAGAACAAAACACCTCAGTCAGAGAACATAGGCCTGGCTGGATCTGAACGGCACGCTTCCGTTCAGGAAACCATTCTTTCCTTAATGGGCTTGGCTGTACATAAGAACAAACTAGGTTTACATCACAATTTATAAACAGCAAGCCGTATACGAGGTGTTCGGCAGAAATTGCTTAAGGGCACTGGGAGGTTATTTTTACCCAGACAAGGTTAATTTTTACCAATATTAAAATTTGAATATATAGAAATTTAAACATTATCAGAAATTGAAATTCGGTATGATTACTGTATAAGGATGTGTGCATTTAAATACTGTATAATATTTAAGTTCACATAGGTCCATGCAAAATGGGCATAAATCACACCGTGTGTCCTGAAAAAAATATTGCACCCTATATTTCAGGTGCACGTTACTTGTAGGAATTTAAAGCTACATGCACCTAAATAACCTAAGATGTATTGTTATAATATCGCATAAATGAAAATCACATATAGTTTATATTACGCACATGAAAAATTAATTACTTTTGAGTAAAAAAGAAGATAATATTTTCAAGGACTGAATATTTGTTTTCATTCATTTTATAAATCACATGAATATAAATGTTAGCCGAATGTATTCACAGAACATTGATAAATAACCAATACAAAGTTTGTGTCAATATATTTTGTAGGTTTTGAGAAACATGCACCTAAAGTATGCAAAATCAAGGGTTTGGGAAATCACGATCAAAGATTAAGCACCATTCTCAGGAAGTGGGCGTATCATTACGCCGCCATGTTTAAATTGACGAATTAAAGGACTTTTTTACCAGCTGACAACCTATGTTTTATATATATATAATTTTAAATATGAAGAGTTATATAATTTTTAACATTAAAAACAAACAATGGAATTTTTTGAAACCTATTGACCTCCCAGTGCCCTTAAAAGAATATCAAATAAGTGCAATATTTGAAGAATTAATTTGTAATATCTAACACATTTGTCATTTCATAAGGCATTGCACCTTTGGAGTGATTATTGAGAACATCTAGATATTAGAGCACAATTTGTTCCACCCACACAGCTTTTACCTGAGACTGGCATAGAGAAACGTGGAGAGGCAGTTGTTGTGTACAACCCACGCAGCTCTTGAGTTCATTCTTCGGTTACGATGGAAACCAACGCAATATTAGTAGGTGCTCAGGAAGAAAGGCACAAAGCTACTTTTAACTGGAGCGTTCGAATAACGAACATCTTTTGAAAAGCCTCAGTGACTTCCACCTCAAATCGATAAAATCAGAAAATGATTAGTGTTCAAAAGTCGTTATCATTGAACGAAATGCAAAAATACTAACAGCAATAAAAAGTGGTACGTTTTGATAGCTTTGAATAGCTTTTAATGTTCGTTCATTAGTCAATGGATAGATTAGGTAACTGATAAAGGTGGACAATGCACTGGAGTTGTGTTGCTGATCGTATCCACCAACACTTCATGCGAGTCTAGCAACCTTTCAGTAGGGTTGGAATTGATATGTCTACATCATAGGATATTTTTCTATGACAATACCTGAAGAACGACAAATTACCCCCTAGTCAAAAGTGGTTAAATGTAGGTACTTTAAAATAGTATTTTTGAACTTTGATATCTAAATTAAATCAGCTGTATAAACATTTATTAATGAAAGACCGAACAACTGACCTATGTTACTTCAGAGCTCCCTTAGAGAGCTAAAATTAACCAGAATAAAAACCCCATGTGTGGTCACTGTATTCTCAGAGGGCAACTGGACAGGGTTTGAGAACACGTAAATCATGCTCTCAATAGCTGCCCATCTACTCTGCGATGGTCTGCACTTGTCCAATAGAAAGTCCTCAGTTTTAGAAGTCCATATCAAAATTAGGGCACTCATCCTGGTCAAGAGTCTAGTTCAGCGTGAGAACTCTGGATCACCGATGGCGATAATGATGGCTAATGAATGTACAAGATCATAATACAGGTCAGTGTTTCCCCTTCATTAAACTGAACTAAATAAATCTACCTATTTATTAGTATTGATATTCCCTCCCAAATAAACACAAATGAAACAATAGACTAATTTTTCATCAGTACTGACCAAAAATTGCGATTCTATATAATTGCTGTTAGCTTTTATGTCGTAACGGGTCTTCATGAGGACACTCGCCTTCTGGATGTTTTGACGAGCCATCTCATGCATGTCGCAGAGATGGTCCACGAGGTTCTCCACATACTCGGTTGCTGGCTGTTTTACGTCCGGGGGCTCTCAAAAGCCAGGTCACCGGCGCAACCCTCGGCTGAACATTAAGCTGGCTGGCGTCATCCCAGTGGTGTCATATGTTGGCAAGCTGTAGGCCAGGAGAAACAGTGGCTCCTTGACGTACCAGTCTCGCTAATGGTCGGATACGACCTTCCTCAGGTGTTTTTCTAAGGTCTTGATGTACCTCTTCACCATGCACTCCGACTGTTGATGTAGGGGTGTTGTGCAGGTCTTGATCACCCCAAATATTTCCAGTGCATCCTTAATCAGGTTACACTCAAAATGGATGGCCTGATCGCTGTGAAGCTCTAACGCCACCCCAAATCGGCAGAACACTTGCTCCAAGAGGAAGTCTGTGATTGCCTTTGCACCCTAGTTCGGGATGGTATACGCCTGCGGCCACTTGCTGAAGTAGTCCACGACACATCAGGAACTTGTTGCCTTGGTCGGACACTGGGAATGGTCCAGCGATGTTGACAGCGATACGTTCGCATGGCGCTCCGACGTTGTACTGCTGCATGTGACCCCGGCTTCAAGTTTAGGGCCCGCAATTCGCTGCGTGTACATCACATTGACGGCACCACCTCTCAGGGTGTGCTTGGAGCCTTAGCCAGTAGTAGAGCTGTCAGAGCTTGTCGATCGTTCGGTTTGTTCCCAGGTGCTTCTGTGTTTGCTCCCAGGCTTACTCCTGATGGCGCTATCCCAGCCATCTGCAGGCACTGCCGTGACCACTCTGACAGCTGCGCCACGCTGCTTCTCGTCCACTGTTGTACATTGACCAAACCCTTCTGGACAGGGTCTTTGGAAGATGGCGTCTGCGTTGACGTGGCGCTTACTTCTAGGATGTTCAGAGGTGAAAATCGTACACCTTGCAGCCTCTGGACCCAATGGGCTGTCTGTCCTTCTAGGTTTCTCAAGCTAAGTAGCTAGGTTAGGGCGGAGTGGTCAGACCTCAGTTGGAATGGCTGACCATACAGGTACTTTTGGATGTGCTTCAAGGTTTTTACTACTGCCAGGAGCTATCGTCGTGTGGCGCAGTAGTTCTTCTCCGTCTTAGACAGCGTCTTGCTGTAGTAAGCTATCAGCCGCTCGTGGCCGTCCTGGACTTGCGATAGGACGCCTCCAATGCAATAGTCGCTGGCATCAGTGTCCACAATGAAGGCGCCACCTGGTTGTGGGAATCTCAAAATAGGACTGCAAAGTGTTTTCTTAAGCTGCCTGAGAGCGCCTTCGGCGTCGTTCGTCCACCCATAAGGCCGGTGTTGTTCCTGAGGGAGTGGGGAGCTTGGCGATGTTAGAGAAGCCCTTTAGGAAGCGCCGGTAGTAACGTCACAGCTCTAGGAAACTGCGCAATTCTCTCTTATCCTTCGGGCGAGACCAATCTCCCACGGACGATTTCGTCTGCGGGTCTGTGGCCACTCCGGTTGGTGAGACTATATGGCTCAAATAGTTGACTTCCTTGTGGAGGAGCTGGCATTTCTTTGCGTTTAGCTTCAAGTTTGTCGCCTGCAGTCTCTGTAGCACCTTACTCAGGTTGTCAAGATGTTCTTCAAAGTAATGATACGATGATGATGCTGTCCAGCTATAGTAGGCAGGCGTCATAAGTCAACTCTCACATTACCGACTCAATGTGGCGTTGGAAGGTAGTTGGTGCATTGCAGAGGCCAAAGGGCATACCTATGAACTGTTAAAGACTTTGGATTGTCGAGAATGCTGTTTTACCCTTGTCTCTAGGGTCTAGAGCCACCTCTCAGCAACCCGACTTCATTTCCAGGGTCGAGAGCCACTGCGCGGCAGCAAGCGTGTCCAGAGTGTCGTCAATCTATAGTAAGGGGAAAGAGTCCTTCCAGGTGACCGCTTTCAGCTTCCTGCAGTCCACGCAGAAGAGTAGCTCATCGTTCTTCTTCGTCACCAAGACAATAGGGGAACACCAAGGGCTGTCAGACTCTTCAATTGCTCCGCTGAATCTCATGTCCTCCAAAATGACCAGTAGCACCGCTTGTTTTGCCAGCGCAACGCGTCTAGGTGGTTGCCGAATAGGCCAAACGCCTCCGTTATTGATGTGGTGGAGCAGTCGGTCCGTGCGCCGGTATTCGCTGTCGCCTTGGCTGAAGATGCGCTAGTATTCTCTCAGAACTTGTTGAAACTTCTCGAGCTGTTCTGCGGTCAGGTAGTCGGCCACCCTCTCCAATAAATCTTCCAGCCGGGGCACCGGGTGTTGCGTCGGCACCGGCTCTTGCATCTTGTCGATTGGTGTTACGCTGACCACGGGCTCGCACGTCCCCATCTCCGTCCCGGCCTGGACGACGAGATCGGTGTCTGTTATGTTAAGCAGCCTCACCAGCACCTCCTCTCGGCACGGCAACAATGTCCTGGCAACACATAGTCCGTACACAGGCGTCTTCCAGTCCAGCATCATGTTCTTCGTCCGCTAGCCTTCCAGTCGCGCCGTCACCACCACCTCTCTTCTCGCGGGGACAACCACGTCTTCCCTTAGGAATATCTTGCAAATTCCAAGGCGCTCTTCTGGTTGACGGAGTATAACCTCTTCTCCGTTGAGCCGCAGGACCTTCCTGCCGACGTCGACCATCGCCTCGTGGCTCCTTTCATCCTGTCCCAATATCACCTCCTCAGTCACCTTCGCGACAAACACCCACTGATGCAAAGAACTCCGTCCTAAGCTCAACTTCAGCAGTGCCTCCTTATCCACAGGCAAGGTGTTTCCCGATGCCGTCACAAGCTGTTAAGGTCCGCTTGGTTTCGTCGACGGCAAACCCCTGGCTAAGTCAGGTCTGATGACGATCACGGCTACCCCAGTACCCACCAGCACGCGGCACGGCTTCCTTCTCATCCAACCGTCCGAGATGAGGCTATCATCCATTTGTCGGCTGACGACGCTCACCGTCTCTCGAGGAGATAGTAATGACGGCGCCAACGTCGCCCTCGCCACTCGAGGCCTTACTCGTTCCTTTGGCTGCTCTTCCTGGTGTGGGCAGTCTTTCTCCAGGTGACCCGGCTGGCCACACCCCGAACACACGCCCCTGGGTCTTCGCCGGCGTCCCTTGACTGGTGTTCGGTCTCCATTATAGCGGATACTCCTTGTTCTGAAAGTCAGGGTAGCCGTCACCTTGGCCGCCTCCATCTTCAATGCTGCTGTTAGCACCTCGTGGATGGTTTTGTTGCCACCTAGCATTAGGTGCTGACGTATCTCGGTATCTCGTACCCCGTCAACGAATGTGTAGGTAACCTCTTGGGATACGAACTCGGGTGGGAAGTCGATTAAGGCTTTGTTGGTCAGTTGCTCAAATGCCAGGGCGAGCTCCTGTAGCGTCTCCCCTGGCTGCTGCGACCTTGATTTCAGCTGGCTAAAGTATGCTGTGGCTAAGCGGTGGTTTCGGAAGCGGTTTTACAGGGCTTCCCAAATGTCCTTAGGCATCGTCGGTGTCTGGACCGAGTTCAGGGCTTCTGCGGCCCATCCCTGGACGCTGGCTATTAGCTGTGCAGCCTCTTCCTCTGGTGACCTCTTGTGCTTGGCCACTGTGTCGAATTGAGGGCGGAAGACTTCGAACGTTGACGTGCCTCGTACTTGGATGGTTTGACCCGCGCAGATATTTCGCATCCCGGGGCGTTGGTTTTCAAGTCCTTCGACCTCCTGCCAACGGTTTCCTCTACCGTGGCGTTCAGGGACTTGGTGTTGCTGTTGGCCTTTCCCTCCGGGTAGTTAATGGGATTTGCCAGGTCTTCGACGCGCTCGTCCACTTGACCCATCCGCTTGCCCAGCTCCGTGACGGCCTCCTTCACGCTGGGCAATTTTTCCTCAAATTTGGTGGCAAGGGCCTCGTTCGCTGCCTTCATTTCTGTGGTTAGTTAGGCCTTCAGTGCAGTCATCGTCGCGACCAGGTTGATATTGTCTGCTTCCTTCTTCCTTGTTAATTCTGCCTTCATTTCTTCTGTCTTCTTGGTGATGTCGTTAGCCGCCTTCATTTCTTCCATTTTCTCTAAAATCTTTTCCGATGCCGTGTCCATTGTCCAATTTTCCACTTCCGACACCAATTTTGACTTTGTGGGTTCTAGAATTAAAAGTCCAAGTTGCACAAATTCAAAATGTTCTTTGGTTTCGTAGAAATACACTTTGGTCAACCCTTACAGTAGCAGAGTTACGTAGCATACAAAATACAGCCTCTATGGTCGTTTGCCACACCGACAAACAAAACAGTTCACTTTGAAAACACAGCTGTACGCTCACGTATCAAGTTCCATTTCGACTCTATTTCCAACTCTTACAGAATCTTACGATTCTGACTGTAAATAGCGATCTCGGCTCCTTTTTATGGCTTACTCGTGATTGCAGACGTCTGTGGAATGTTCTCTATCAATCAGGATGTCACTAGAATTTTCAAGTTATCTAACTTTATCTGTTTTGGCAAGCCTTTTATCTCTGCGATATCTTTACTGTCCCTTATCTCCGCGCTGCAATGTCTGTTTGTGTGCGTACGCCGCCAGTCGCGAGAGTATGTAAACACCAGGGATGGAACCTCGATAGCGTTGATACTTCGATAATCTCGATATTCGGTTTTATCAGAGTATATCTAGCACTGGAGAATAAACCTTTAATGCCATTTCGATACCTTTAAATGTTTAACTCTGGCATTTTTAAAGTAGTTGCTTTTAACTTTACGCTCGATAAGGAATGAAAGGAGTCGACATTTGCAGTTATTTCCTTGCAGATTTCCCCAAAGGGTTACTGAACTTTGGCCCTTGTTAGACCTCGACTGCGTTTCATGTGAGTGAATGAATGCAACATTCCATAGATTGTTGTGTCCAAATGAAAACGTATAAAACAATGGGAGGAAGAGGTAAGGGGCATTCATGTAACACACGACGCTTTCTGAGTTGGGGATGACGGTTATTTTTGGAATGCAATAAATGACATTTCTACAGTAGTCCTCTGGGTAACTCACTCTCGACCTTTACGTTTACCTATACCAATGACCAAAATCTTAGAGCGTGAGACCATATAGCGCATATAAATGTTTGTTTTTTCTTTGCCTCTGTTAGTGTTTCACAAGTGAAGCTATTTTGCAGCGGATAAAGGTAGTATTATTTTGTTGTTCGTTTAGTCCCATCACTGAGCAGCTTTCTAGGACATAGAACACGTCGTACAGAAAACTTCACCAAATCAACATAAGTAACTTTAACTACCACCAGCATACATCAAAACGTGTACACACATTTGTGTGCGATATACAGAAAAAAGTTTTCGTCCCGTTGTGTGTTACATAATAATTCATACGCAGAGTAAAGTTCACCAACCTCTACTCAGAAAGCAAAGAATGAATTCCCGGTCGCTGTCAGAGCACGATAGTGCAAAACTGAAGGTAATGAGCAGAAACAAAGTTTGTTGCATTCTTTTGGATACGGACAACTGCCAATAAGAACATAACTTAGGACATAAGCTATCGCCTCTCTAGTTTTTTCCAAATTGAGTATCGACTATCGGTTCCTAAAATCAGAAACGTATCGAGTGTCAAGAAATAGTTGCATCATTCCATCACCAATATATACAGAAGTTATTTCTTGCACTCCTTAGACCAGCTTAGCATTTCTGGATAAGATAAAAACTATAGTCCTTTGCATTATCATACACATCTCTATGTAGTAAGGCATTTAAAACGTGAATTGCTTGCTAAAGCCAGCATATTCAAAAGCTGCGGCTTCGGTGAATACATTGCACGAGTTATGAGCGCCTTGGAACGCTCCAGGAAGTACTTCTAATAAAGAACAGCTTTGTGTTGTGGCTGAATGACATTCGGAAAACCAGAGAAGTTCGTCTCTTTAGTGCTTCATAAAATGCGGTGTATCCGTGATACCTTTATCCCTCGTTTTAAACACGAGTCCATTTCTCTAGTTTACAGAAGGCTGGGAACGAGGTCGTAAAACATTATTCTGTGTTTCGAATCGTCATGTTGTATTTTATTATACACCTCCTATAACTTTATTACCGGGCCCTTTGCTCATGACAATAAACGGCATACGTGTTAATGTGATCTACAGACCTGAAATGTTGAAGGTTTCCCAAACTTAAAGCTAGATGAACTTTGCTAAATATTACAAGAAAAACTACTTGCTTCCTGCGTTGGATGACTTGGGTATTTGCACACTCCGGCTGGCTTCAGGAAGCTGGCTGTGGAAGCTCTTTGTTTCAGGATGACACAAATCTTTGAAACCTTCAAAATCTGGTCCCAGATAATATGGTAATTTTAACCAGGAAGAGGAGGATTATTTTAGACCCGTTAGACACAATGCCTCTTTTGATTTTAGAAATCTTCAGGAGGCAGGGTTGAAAGGAAAGAGGCAGAGAACAAACAGATCAGAGGTGACAGTTTCGGACACAACGGGGTCATTAACGTTTCTAGATATTTCATTCTGACGCCGGCGGGACCCACCACAGACTTTCGTCTCTCCAAGGAGAGGTCACAAACCGAACGCCAAGTCACACAGTTTGTCAAGCTAAATTCTAGCGTCTCATACTTCCTCTGCCAACCACTCGCCTAAGAGCTCGTACTTGAAAGATAAGGAAATAGAGGATAGGGGCATTCAGAGCATAATTAACATCAGCTTGTAATTTTATACAAATTAGTTGAAACTGTCAAAAGCTATGGTCATAGCGGTCACCAAAATGGAATCGAACCCAGGACCTTTCGAATATGAACCTTATATGATACCCACGGGCCACTTCTCGCAGTATGATGATGAAAAGCAAACTTATGATACAGTATTCCAGCTTAATGGGACACTAATAAATTATAAAAAATGCAGTGCAACGTTTTCAATAGAAGTGTTGTGTGCAAATGTAACGGCACATATGGCGCACTATTTCGACAAGTTAAGGAGAGATCTACATCCTAAGTATCTAGCTACACATCTCTAGGGGTGCCAAATCAGGAGTAAAATGCGCTTTTTTCTAAATCATAACTTACTAGATAACTATTCCACTTCTTACAGATTTTATGGCATAGGATGCAAGGCAAACGTTGAATGACAAGGGTCACAACAAAGGAACGTGTTGAAATTTGGACACAGCTTCTGTGATTTGATTTGCGCGCCTAGTTCATTTCGCTAATTTGGCTTATACGCCTGTAAAGCAAGTTTCTGGAATGCTTTTAAGGGAAGACGTTTTTGAATAACTTCAATTAATTGTGATATCCTTGGTCTAAGCTATGAACAATGAAAAATGTTTACAAAAAATAATTTAAAATTTCTGGTAATGTGTCCTTGAATTACTTTCTCTTCCAGCAGTCCCCTGATATGTCTGGAACAATTATGCAAATATTAAAAGCGTTAACCTACCAATATGAAATTTGCTAAACTCAGGACCTATTTTTCACAAAATATTTTATGAAAACAAACTGGGAAGTTTTTACGATGTTGAAGCACGACTTCTAAGTTCAGTCATATAGTAATCACTCAGGTGCTACACGGGCAGCCCAAATCTGGGGTGCAGCAGGCAAGAAAGTGCTGGGAGTTTGTGAGGCAAAAATATATTCGGATGTCGTTCCCGCCCAATGTCTTTGTCCAATCTATTCTAGCCTAGAAGCCATTGCTGGCTTATGGCAAAGTGATTTCGAAAGACCTGAGATATCTGGCCGTCGCTTAGACGTCCTGTAGAACCCAGTCTTGATATCGTCTCCATTGTCCTGGTTATGGTTGGTTGTAACCTCGAGCTATAGACGTTAGAGTTTTGAAGATCTAGATTCACCTCGTACCGCTTCAAAATTTCCTCATATAGTGCACAACGGCATACCTGGGATTCTCTCTAGATCTGAAACGCTATAACGTTAAGGACCAGAGAACCTTTTTTAAAGTTACATAATTCTTCAATGTACTTTGGTAAATATTATTTTAAAAAGTGGAAAACATTTTATTAACAGTTTGTTATTTGACAATTATTTGAATTCCAGATGACATTTAGAGGATGTATTATGAAACCTAAACTTGATTAAATATCTCCAGTGATTTCTGATAAAACGAAAATGGTATGCGCAGAAAAAGTTGTTCAGATAAAGAGTATGGAAAAAAAGCTCATATATGGAAATTAATTGTTATTTAACACTGGCCGTGTGTAGGCTAAATTGTGGAAACATGGAGTCAGACTGAAA
>CM060950.1:147488863-147496363 GCA_030765055.1 Mantis religiosa | reverse complement strand
GCCCTAATAGTGCTGTGTCTAATAGTCTATGGGGTGGGTATACTATCTTTGACCCAGAAGAATGTCTTTGTCAAGGATCCTGCAATCATGCAATAAAACGGGGAATTGCTTGTTACAATGTATTGTAAATAGTCACACTGGCAGTTCAGATATGTATGTTGTCTATAGGTAAAATACATACCCTCTGGATTGATCAAGTTAGTGAAATAATTTTCACGTGTGTGTGGTCCTGTTATACCATTTTACAGGTATACAAGTACACTTATTGATGTTTTAATTGTATTGTTTGGTGCGGTAATATAATGTAATACTGACGCTAGCTACTCTGCAGAATATTTATTCCCTCGGATAGGAGAGGTTAAGTTACTTTGAAGCAAAGGGCTTAAGCATTAGAACGAGAGCAGTAAAAACAAGGGAGTGCCATCACAGCCTCAGTTGTCACACCGATGGTCATAGATAAGCTCTTGAGTCAAATACTGCCTGTCTCACATTTAAAATGCCACGAGTTAAAATCTAGCTCAGGGTGACTTATGTGACAAAGATTATTCCAGTTTTTCCTCTTATCCTGTAAGATTAATGTTGGGTAACTCTAACCTCTAAGTACTCTGAGTCCATTTGAGCATCATTTCACTAATTCAGTTCATCATGAGATAGTCATATACGAGCTACTTGGAGGACGTTAACAAAAGACCCTAATAAGGACCTTCAAATAGAACAATAACTGTAACAGAAAGCAAATAAATGGCACTGAAATATGTGTGCTCTTGTTTGCATGGTTTTCTTTATGGTGCTTTGCAATCGTATAGTCAGTAGCCTTAGATAATACTATCATAATGCGATTGTGGGTTCGCAAAATTGAAGGTCTTGTATTCATAAATTTAAACTGTTCTTTATTGCAATAAACATTAACTTTGTATACCCCTTGCAGCAGTAAAATGACGTGACACACACAACAACAGTCTTACAGGTCGTCTCGTTCTCATCTGCACGTAAAAACACCAAAGAAATCACTTCAGTACACTTCAAATGTCCACACACTCATAATTAATGCACAGCTGCACACACAACAACTCACTGGCAACTCACACCACTGTAACACTTAGCGCGCTTTTATATCTCCTGTCACAGTTCTAGAATACAGTGAATCGTTCGTGACACAGCGATAAAAAGACGGAACTATCCATATATCTCTGTCTCTTTCTCTCTTTGTTGCTTTCTCTCTCTCGGTAAGCGTTCAGCGCTCGTCCACGTGCCGGCTGCGGCTTGCGCTAGCGGCACAACAGTGCCTCGGTGACAATGACCACATTGTAAAGCAAACTGGTATGCTACACTCACAGGACTTTCTCCATTTCTGTACGAACTATTCTTAAAACTGCTTATTCCTCTATTTAATTCTTATTGATTGAGGGGTACATTACTACATTGCAATTTTTGTTTCCAGGTATAAGGAAATATAAGAATGCAATAGCCTTTAGATGATCTTCAAATATTTTAAAGAACTGGTCCCTATATGATAACTTTGATATTCCGTTCTCTTTCTATTACCAAGAGATAAAAACTGAATAGTATCCGCCCATTTGGATATGAATACGTATTGGAAAAATCAGACAAATAAAAAGGGGCATCTCCGAAATGGCTCACTCCACGAAAATCAGATATTGATTAAAGCTTCACGGGTAATCAGCCGTGTCAAAGTAATTCAATTCAAGCTTTCGGCCATTCTTAGCTCCATGATCTTCTTCAGGACGCTCGTCGTGATAGCTCTTAATCATACAGTATCACATACTAACCGTGGAAAACCTTCCATATAAAGGGAAGTTTGGGATGGGGAGATTTTCTTGAAAATCACCTTGCCACGTTCTTGAAAGATGTGTAACTTAAGTAACAAGTTTGTTATTTAACCGAATTTTCGATGTTTACTTATACTGCTCAATGACGCAGGGCACAAACATACACACACACACACGTGCAATTTATAAAAATATATTTTGGATTCAGGGACCGCAAAGCTTATATTTCCTCTGAAATCTCGTAAATAAATTTCTTCGTGGAATCCTATTTATTCTAAATAAGTAGTAGGTAAAGTAAAAGTAGCTAAGGCTGGATATGGGCCAGTTATTTGAAACCTCCTTAATCGTTTTCCGGTCCAAAAAGTGAGTATTTTCTTTCCAAAATAAAGACTAATTAATGTGGAAAGAATGCGAAGACCTTTTCACTCAGTGTAATGCTAGTTCAAGACCGGGAACTGCCTTTTGTCGCTCGGTGCATATACATGTACGCTCACGCCACTACATTGCGTTTACCTGGATCTACCCCGTTACGTTCTGCAATCTTTTAACTGAAGAAGGGATATCAGATTATCTAAAAAACCTTCCAGTTAGACCAACTGGCGTAATTATTTAAATGTTCTTTTTAGTTAAGGTTATTTCAAAAGTCACTTAAAATTTTAAATCGTTTTAATTATTACAATATCTGAGCTAGGAGAAAAAAAGGAAGTCATATATCGAGCAAACAATACGGAATATTAAAGCTGTGGAAAATATTTGGAAGTGTGTTCACACACTATCCTTTCTGCGACTCCTGTCATTTTGCAAATGATCCCTTTGAATATTAGGAACTTCCTGGAGAATGGCATCTTTAAGTTGTTGTCGGGATTTTTGGACCATCAAGAAAACTCGCTCACTAAGGTAACTCCAAAAACAACGTCGGTAAGATTGAGATCTGTATAACTTGGCGGTCACTTTGCTGGAAAGTATATACTGATGACACGATCTCTTATGACCTGGATAATGGACTGTTTTTCAGGGGTGTAGTTATGGGGCGGAGCGCCTCTTGGACGCAAATAATCTTTTCCATATAGCGAATCCTCAGTCAAGAAATGACAAGCTTTTAGCATGTCACTGTAACATTATTCGTTGTTGTTTTTGTACAGAAATATTTCATGAAGAAATAAGGGCCAGTAATCAAATGAGACTTTAAATCCCACCATAGAGTAACGTTAAATCATGAATAAAGGCTAAGATATATTCTTAGAATTCTAGAAACTGTGGTATTACTCTTCTGAAGTTGATGTCTATACCTGTGCAACACTACTCATTCTATAATTATTATTTCTACCCACTTCATTATGAACACGTCAGCAGCAGTGATATTATTGATCGCCTTTGGACTTCCAAAGTTCTTATCAGCAACAGAACAGTTTCTCAAACTTCCTAATTAAATTCCCATAGTACGAATGGAACATGGGTCTGTTCTTGATTTGTTAAGAGTTATAAATTGCTTGAGACGTTGAGAAAAACTGCTCTTGCTTCATAACAGCATTGAATCAGCTGTAATCTATTACTTAGTGATTGAGTCCCGATTTGTAAATTACAAATTCTTGTAGAAGTTTATATGTATAAAATTACTGACGTTATATTTTTACACAACTGAACCTACGGTAAGCGCGAAACCAAAAGAAATAAAGTAAAAGAGGATCAAGCGCCATTTATTTCCAGTATGTAACTTCTTTTGCTTTTATACTATCTCAAATATTATACTATTTATAGTGGTTTAAAGTTGGAAGTATGTTTTAAATGGTAGTATATAAAATAAAAATATACCAAATTCTAAATAAATAGTGAAATGTGCAGATTACTTCACTTCTTACCAAATAGGAACTCTGTTGTCATTTAAGTTTAGGTTTTACGTATCAGCAACTTGTCTAAGTATAATTAAGGCAAGACTAAGTATCGGCTGGGAGAGGTAGACATGCGTCAAGTAATTTTGCAACGTTCGTGGAAAGATTTCGTTGGAAGTGCGGCAAGAGGAGCAGATTTAGCACCTCGACCAGACTGGCATCCCAAGAGCGAAGATGAGGTGAGAAGAGAAAGAGGGCGACCGACCCCAAGGAATCGCCACAGTAAAGAAGGCGAGGTCCCTAATCTTTACAGATAGAAACTCCCCTGTGGTGGGTTTAGGAAAATCGTCATCCCAATAGCCATGACTCCGAAACAGTGACAAGGATGGTCCGAGATCGAAGCGGTCTCCCCAGAGCGGAGTACTCCAGGCAGTCTTGTACAACCGGCATCCCGCCTGCCGCGCTTCTGAATTGGACCACTAGGCTGGCTCGGAGGTCGAAATCCGTCCCCTGGAGGGGAAAGCGTTTTCCTGAGAGCATATCATCCCGCCATTTACCGCCGAGATTCTAGTCGACATTTCTACCCTGAAAGAAACCACCAGATGAGAGATGATATGCAGTGATAATGGAGGTGAAATTGAGGTAGAGGACATTCAAGAATGTAGTTAACCTACCCAGCATAAGCATAGCGACCCGGGGAAGGATCCGAAAAAACATGGATCAGTTAGGTCGGCCACGGGACTCGAACCCGGGCCTCCTGACTGCGAGCAACACACGAAACCTCCTGAGCCGTCCCGCTCGGATAAGTGCAGTAAGAAAATAAGCAGACAGAATAATACGGGCCAAACTGAACAGAGATTTACTCTCGCGGATTAGATTTAACGCATTGCTTGTGGTAAGACTACTTATGGAAATTGTGCAAGGATGTATCCAATTTGCGAAAATAAGAGATTCTTAACTTATGACGGAGTACAATTAAGATGTACCTACGAATATATGATAAAGTACCGTGAGAAATCGACACACGGTTCCAGAAATTTCAGGAAGACGAAACATTCAGAATGTTCCGTTTATCCGGCGATAATATATTTAAGCTAATCGACCACGCGGCGATCCGTTTGCTGAATTTCTTGTATATAGCCACTGATCACTCGAACAGAGGATGATAGGTGCGTTCGATGTCCACCACCAAACAAGGAAAACGAGATATTCGAGACAGATTTAGCCTAAAGAGCTTAATATTAGAGGGTAATAAATAGAGTATACCTCTCCTTCTTGTGTAACTTTAATTTAATTATTCTTATTATATAGGTACTATTTGTGCTATATTTAAGTTACTTATAAATATCTTTTATACAATTCACTACTGCCTAACAATGCATTCTCATGTTAAACTGTTTTAACCTTTTATGTGTACTTCCTTGCTCTCTTTATTATACTGTGTATTTATCACCTCTTCCTTGAGTGTTCCCTCCCTTTTGATGCCGCCTCCGATGACTTAGACTTCGATTAATCTATCACTTGCTCCAATAGTGAAGTATGATATCTATTTTCTGGGCTGGACGTGGAATGGTGTAAAATCAAAATCACTGATAAAGTTTGTTGGTAAATTTAATAGGAACCAACAATGAGCTGTTTGAAGGGACCTGCTGACTTTCTGATAATTTACACTACTGTTTGTGAAAATTTCTACACAAAGAAGGAAATGAATTATAATGAATTTAACACCACAGGATAGGTACATGACAAGCAGCAAATAATTAACTTTTCAATTCTGTACATGACCTTGAGCCCAAATATTCTGTACTTTATATGACCTCCATGCGCTGTAATTAGAGCTGCTATACGTCGTGGCATTGCATCAAAAAGTTACTGAATACGATCCTGAGGGATTTCCCTCCACGGGGTTTGTATTCGAGCCCAAAACTCAGTGACACTGGTTATTGGAGTACCATGACGCGCCAGGTGCCGACCAGGCATATCGCAGACATGTTCGATGGGCGACATGTCAGATGAACGTGCAGGCCAGGGAAGCAATGGAAGCTCATCGAAGAAGGCTTGTACATTCCTTGCAATATGTAACCGGGCATTGTCCTGTTGAAGTATAGCCTAAGGCGATTCCTAAAACAGGGGCAGTACCTCAGACTCTACAACAACCGTCAGGTACCGGTTGCTATTTAAAGTACCCTCAATTCGTAGGAAGCGGGATCAGTTATTAAAATCAATGGCGACCCAAATATCACAACTGGTGTCTGTCCGCTATGCCGCTTAACAATGCAGCCGTCCAGGCTGTGCTCACCACGTTACCGTCGGAAACGTATGCGGCCATCACTGTAGGACAAGTTGAAGCGGGGCTCATCCGAAAGACATTTTGCCACTCAGCACCCCAGTGACGGTGTTCACGTGCCCATTGCAGACGGAGGAGCTTATGGTTTCTGGACAATGGAAACCGGCGTAATGGCATGCGTGCAACCAATCCAACCTGCAGTCATTGGAGACAAACCTATGATGCAAGAAAGTTAAAACCATTTGCAGTGCTTCAGTGTCGAGTTAATACTCTGGAAACTGTACGGTCCGTTATGGCCATACGGAAAGGATGACGGTCATCCCGTGCTGTAGTAATTTTTCGTGGTCCAGTTCCCACTCTTCGCTGTGTATGACCTTCATCTATACATTGCTTCCACACATGCATCGCTGTCGTAGCCGTATGTCCTGTACAGCCGAAATGTCACGTTATGACAAACCCGCTTCCCGCAGACCGAACATTCTGCCCCGTTCGAACTTGGTCACATGCCAATATGGCTCCCTTTGATGTCGAGAGGGCTCCGCTCGACCTACGTGTACCCGATCTCTCTACACACCTGATCAGTTATTACTTGCACAGTCTTCTACACTTCCACCAAGTTTGCAGTTATTCGAACTATTCCTTCTTAGTGTTGCAAATTTTACAAGCAATATTGTACTATTAACTGTTCCTAAATATTATCTCGAGAAACTGTAACTGATGAAATATCAAATCTCCATATTTCTAGCGAATACTTACTTTATGCTTTAAAAGAACCGAGAAGGCAAGTTTTCGTAAGTCGCTGGGATGCTACTCGGTGAGACCTCTTAGGGTGACCGTCAAGTAGGTATACCCAGACGTGATCTTTGGCGCAAGCAATGCTGATAATCGATCGCAGTATACACTTCTGGAAGACTGTAAGACACGAAAGCATATACACAAGTTTTAGAAACAACACACGCTCTTTTATCAACTTAAGTTCCAATCTCCAGTCATCATCCCACTAACGTACCTGCAATTCCTACAGATAAAACACTCTGTTACTTTGTGCACTGTTAATTCAAAGACACTCTTTCCCACTCTAATCTCCAGAATCTTGCGCGTGACATAGTGCATTTTTGCTTAATTATCTTAGCTACAGTACCTTATTGATAGCTTATCCTTAATATGGTAGTTAGAAAATGATCCCATGACAAACTCACATTACCTTGCTAATATCTGTACCCCAGGTTTGTTATGTTATCATTGATTTAGCACACGAAACACTTTTATTGTAATTATGTATCTATTTTATATAATTTCTTTCTACAAGTAATAAATATAAAAGCGTCTCTAGTCTTTTCAATCCATGTCATTCTAGACGATCTGTATATGTATATGCACTTAAATTTACATACATTCCTTTCCATCCGTCCAGCTGTTTAACCTTTATCTCGCCCGTCCGTCATATTCCATGCCTATCATGTGAACATAAGCATTAAGATGTTACAGAACGGGTCTTTATGGTACTCTTTCTGATGCATGTGGTTTCAGCTTCAATAATATTTGATTGAAAGTAAATATTTTTGCTCTTTTGTTTTCATTATGTAGTTTATGA